>PVLC010015399.1:0-37449 GCA_004027655.1 Graphiurus murinus | reverse complement strand
GTAATCCCAGCATTCGGGAGGCTGAGACCAGAGGATCCGGGTTCGCGGCCAGCCTCAGCTACCTAGTGAGGCACTCCGCAACTTAGTGAGACTCGGTTTCAAAATAAAGAATACAAAATAGGGCTGGGGGTATAGCTCGGAGGTAGAATGCCCCTGAGTTCAATCCCCAGTACCGCAAAAAAAAAAAAAAAAAAAAAAATATATATATATATATATATATATACTGTAATAAAAGTTATGTGAATTTGATATCTCAAAGTATTGTACTTTCACCTTTTCACTTGAAGCATTTTACATCTTTTCTTTGGTATATATGAATTGCCAACAGCATTTTCTTGCACTTTGGGGCCATAATAAAGTAAAATAAGAGTTACTTGAATACAAACTTTGTGATACCTCAAGAGTCAATGACTAAATGGTAGTATACAGCATGGATACACTGGACAAAGGGATCACTCACATCTTAGGCAAGATGAAGCAGGAAAGATGGAGAATTTATAGCACTACTCAGAATGGCTCATAACTGAAAAGCCATCAATTGTTTATTTTTGAAATTTTCCATTTAATATTTTTAGACCACAGGTGACCCCAGGCAACTGAAACTGCAGAAACTAAAACTTAAAATAAGGAGGGACCCACAAAGGCCTGTAAGAGTTTCTGCCAAATGTTCCCACCTACTTTCCACCTTCAAACTACCACTTACCTTCCTATACTCCACTCCAACTCCAAAAAGCCCTTTTCTTCTCAAATAATGTGAACTCGGTATTTTACAGTTACTGTTCCTTTTGCCAGGGCATGGTTTGATCCTTCACCTTCTTCACGTGTTTATTCTATCACCTTTTGAATAAGAACTTCCTCATCTTACTGAAAGTTGCACAGTTCCTTGTTCCCCAGTAAGAGCATTTCTATTCCCCTTTACTGATACTTTTCACCACAGCTAATGGATATACGTATATATTCTTTGTGGTCTTTCTATTTCTATCCCTTTAAGTTAAAACTGTGAGACTAGGGACTTTGTTATATTCAATACCCTCTCCCAGTGCCTAAAATTATGTTACTACTTAATTGCCAACGACCAGCAAACACTCATCTAAGTATTTAAGTTGATATGAATTTTTCCTTTTGCACGACATAGGATTTTATTCCATATTCCAAATGTCTCCCTCACTTCAATAATTTATAAAATATTCAACTTACTATTTTTATTATAATGGTTACCTTCAATTCAAAAGTACTAATTTCCTCTGTATAACTTTTTGAATCCATACATGTCTTGAAAACACTGTCCTAACTCACATTACAATTTTACTTGAAATGGATTTACTTATTTTGTGCAATTTTTTCTCCTATACCACTGACAATGTGTTGGTCTGCTACTATTTTTCATATATTTTTACTCTTCTCGCCTGAATCACTATAAGTTGTCCCTATATAACTATGAAATACAAAATATTTTTGGACCACAGCTGACCTCAAGTAACTGAAACTGTATTTAAGTAATATCCTCTTTCTGGAATTCCAGTTATGTGCATATTTGGTCTCCTATTTGTATCCACCATGCTTTTCCTCCTTCATCAGTTTCAGCCCTTTAACATTCTCTAACAGACGATATGGTAGAACAGAGATAGGACCACATCTGTCTTGTTCACCATTACATCTTCTGCAAATACTGCAATGCCAGACACACTACGGATGCTTAAGATGTTTTCCAATTAAAATGAAAGTAAACTTTCATTTGAATTCTAATTACATATTTTGGTTTTATCTCCTTATTAACGCATTAGATTTTCTATAATGCTAAAATGCTATCTCCCAAATTAATTTTTCATTTCTACGCAATCTTCTTGGATCTTGGTTGACTGCTTCTTCTCCCTATGTCCCCATGAATGTAGCTGAAAACACTAAACTGAAAATTTTAAAGTCTTGTTTTTGCAGAGTTGAGCAATATTTGAGCATTATTTTACAGCTCCAAGGATTTTATTAGACAGTCTAATCACATTTTCCTAGACCAAGGCATGTATCTTTAAAGAAAATTTTAAGTATGGGCCTTTTATTATTTTTCTGGGGAAAAAAAAAGTTGCTCTCATCAGGTTATTGGTAATGATGAAAGTGGTTCAAAGAGTTTAATCACTTTTAAGGACTGAAGTCTATACTGGCCCCCCCTTTTTTTTCTTTTCTTTTCTTTTTTTTTTTTTTTTTTTTGCGCAGTACTGGGGATTGAACTCAGGAGCATTCTACCTCCAAGCTACACTCCTAGCCCAACTTTTTATTCTTTATTTTGAAACAGGGTCTCATTAAGTTGTGGAGGGCCTCACTAAGTAGCTGAGGCTGGTGGCAAACCTGCAATCCTCCTGTTTCACTCTCCCAAGTAGTGGGATTACAAACGTGCGCCACCATGACTAGCTATATTAGCTTATTATTACAGATAAGGTAACAATTTCCATCAGCTATGCAAATCTCTAATAATATACAGATATGGGAAACATTTACCTTTTCTATAACATTTCTTTATTGATCCTGCAAAGCAGCAAAATGAAAAGTTGTGTGAATCACAGCCAGAGTCAGAGATGGTCCTAATATCAAATATGGACAGGTCAGTTTTTTCTTAGTTTTGACTATCCATGCCAAAAGTCATGATCTGGAACATGAAAACCCTTCTTTTCTAATTTGGGTTTCCAGCTAATTTTTTATTGCTCTGGCAGAAAACCTAATGTCTTCCACTTACTGTGTTAACAGAACAAAAAGTCTGTCCACATTGTTCCAATCTGAAGTAAATATAACCAAAGTTCTGTTGGAGGCTCTCTCCAATCAATGCCTGGGCAAGCTGTTATATCACAACAGAAGAGGCATGAGTTAGCCATTTAAGTCCCCTTCAATTAAGTATTATCTAAACCATATTTAACTGAAAGAACATCAATGTTTTTGACAGGTATATGCCATGTTTTCTAGCCTCTAGTAAAGATATTTTCCCTTATATCCATATCTGTGTTTTTTCTTTTTTGGTACTGGGGGCATTGAATCCAGGGGAATTCTACCTCAAAGCTATACCCCTAGCCTTATTTTATTTAAAATTTGTGTGTGTGTGTGTGTGTGTGTGTGTGTGTGTGTGTGTGGTACTGGGGATTGAACTCAGAGGCATTCTACCTCCAAGCTATACCCCCAGCCTTATTTTTTATTCTCTATTTTGAAACAGGGTCTCACTAAGTTGCGGAGTGCCTCACTAGGTAGCTGAGGCTGGCTGTGAACCCGTATCCTCTGGTCTCAGCTTCCCAAATGCTGGGATTACAAGCGGGCACCAATATGCCCGGCTTAATTTTTTAAATTTTGAAACAGGGTCTCACTAGTTGCTGGGACTGATCTTGAACCTGTGAGTCTGTCAATATGATAAAGTTTAAGTTCTTAAATTATGCATTTAATTCCTGCTTCTCCTTAACCTCCTCTGCAACTAGATGGCTATGTGTGGCAATTCTAGTAAATTAAATAGGCAAATATTTGGGGGAAACTCATTCTTGCAAATCCATTTATCCCCTTCTTTCTGCTTGGAAGACAGAAATGATACCAGAAAACACAGCAACCATCATACAATTGAGGGTAAAAGCCACATACTAAAAGTAGTGGAGAAGAAAGATGGGTTAAGTTCCTGAAGATACTATGGGAGTTGCTGCACCAACTCTAGAAAACCTATCTACAAATTTCATAGTATAGCCGGGCGTGGTGGCGCACGCTTGTAATCCCAGCATTCGGGAGGCTGAGACCGGAGGATCCGGGTTCGCGGCCAGCCTCAGCTACCTACTGAGGCACTCCGCAACTTAGTGAGACTCGGTTTCAAAATAAAGAATAAAAAATAGGGCTGGGGGTATAGCTTGGAGGTAGAATGCCCCTGAGTTCAATCTCCAGTACCGCAAAAAAAAAAAAAAAATTTCATAGTATAAGGTAAGCATAATTCTTGTTTAATAAGCCACTGGTAAGCTTTAAAACTGAACAAAACCCTAAATTATAAAATTGGTAATACCAAAGGTCACCATATACTTCATTATCCAAACCAATACAACAGGAATAAATGGATGGCATGCATATAAGCAGGCATAAACTAGGATGATGAGCTACCCTAGTAGTAACTAATCAGAAAAAAAAAGAGAGATAAAATAAGATCCTTTCTCTAATAGCAATATATTTTATACAAATATATTATTAAAAATAAATTTAACCCAAAATACACAAGAAATTTATGGAAAAAATAATAAAATCTACTAGCAGACATTAAATGGAGAGATAAACCATGTTTCTGAATAGACTCAGTACTATAAAATCAGTATAAATTCAACATAGTCTCAAATATATCTCCATAAGATTTTTCAAAGAACCTAAACTGATTCTAAAACTAATGGGACTAAATGTTCAAGAGTAACAAAATGAATTTAAACAATTAACAAAGAAAAGAACTCTGTATCAGGTGTGGTGGTACATGCCTATAATCCCAGCTACAAAGAAGGCTGAGACAGAAGGATCACAAATTCAAGGCTAGCCTCAGCAACTTAGTGAGGCCCTATCTCAAAATAAAAAATGAAATGAAAAAGGGAAAAGGGCTAAGGATACAGTTCAGTAGCAGAGCGCTCAAGTTCAATCCCCGGTACAAAAAAAAAAAAAAATTTTTTTTTAAAGAATTATACCAGAAAGATAAAAAATATTATAAAGTAAATGTTTCAATAATTAAAACCACATAGTAAAACCATAAAAATAATTAGACTGGGGCAACAGAATAATCTGAAACAGATCTATGTATACAAAGCAATTTATACACATAACTAGTAGCTTTCCAAATCAACGAGGAAGGATAGGTTAGGCATAAGTGGTGTTGGGTTAACTGGCTACCCATTTTTTTAAATAATACTGATCCTAACCACACATTATACCACAAATAACAGATTAAAAAAATAATGGAGCCAGACTTAGTGGCGCACACCTGTAATCCCAGTACTGGGGAGGCTGAGATAGGAAGATCACAGGTTTGAGGACAGCCTCAGCAAGTAATGAGACTCTCATCAATTTAGGGAGACCCTGTTTCAAATTAAAAATAAAAAATAGGGATAAAGTTATAGTTTGGAGGTAGAATGCCCCTGGGTTCAATCCCTAGGAAGGAAAGTAGGAAGGAAGAAAGGGAGGGAAGGAGGGAAGGAGGGAGGGAGGGAGGGAGGGGCGGGCTATCTTTTATGGCACTGGTACAGAGGTTTTCTAAAACATGATAAAAAAAGCAAAAGCCACCAACGAAAATACCAACAGAGTTGACTATGTGGAAATTAAAAACTTTATATATGTATATACAAGCAAAAGACTAAAATATTTTTCACATGTAATACAAAATTAGTATCTAAGGTAATAAACACTTCAAATCAAAAAGAATTTGATTTTTTTTGGTGGTACTAAGGGTTGAACCCAGGGGCATTTTATCTATGAGCTACACTCTCAGCCCTATTTTTTTTAAATTTTGAAACAGGGTCTCACTAAGTTTTTGAGGGCCTTGCTAAGTTGCTGAGACTGGTCTTGAATCTGATCCTCCTGAGTACTGAAATTACAGGCATGTACCACCACACCCAGCTCAAATGAAAAAAAAAAAAAAAAAAGTTTTTTTTTTCTTCAAATTGCTGAGGCCCTCTGCAACTTAAGTGAGACCCTGTTTCAAAATAAAGAATAAAAAATAGGACTGGGGCTGTAGCTCACAGGTAGAATGCCCCCAGGTTCCATCCCCAGTACCTCAAAAAAAAAAAAAAAAAAAATTAAGATGTTGATTTTTTAAAAATTTAATTTGTGTGTGTTTGTGGGGTACTGGGGATTGAATTCAGTGGCATTCTACCTCCAAGCTACACCCTTAGTCCTATTTTTTATTCTTTATTTTGAAACAGGGTCTCACTAAATTATGGACAGCCTCACTAAGTAGCTGAGGCTGGCCGCGAACCCGGATCCTCCTGTCTCAGCCTCCCAAGTACTGGGATTACAAGCATGTGCCATCACACCTGGCCATAAAGAAGTTTTTAATTTCGGTGCATATCAATTTATACACATATAATCTACTGGGCTAACATTTTTGTTTTATGAATTTTTCTGAATGTGTATCATACTTTAAAAAAGTTAAAATAATCAAACACAACGAACCATCTAGGGTCTAAATTTAATTTACCTGTGCTTTTTTCTTTCCTGGAACACATATTTTCACACTTTTTCCTTTTATCAGAAGAGGCACTGTTTCAATGTACTTCATGACTGCAGTAATTGCTTCTTTAAATTCCATTTCCAAGTATGCCTAAAATGAAATTTTTTTCTTTTTCAAAAATTTACCTTTAAAAGCATTTAAAAATGGACTTATCTGTAGAATATAAAACTATGATATTATCTCAACACCTGGTTACTTTTTTCTTATTAAAGTGTAAATTTGATCTTAAGGATATTTCACACACAAAATGGACATTTAGCCTTATAGAATTTCTGTACCATTATCAGGATAGGAAGAGTAATACAGGTTTCACAGCAGGTTCATGGAACAAAAAGCAGGGCTAAATCAACCAGAGGAGGACAGTCAAAATCTGGTCTAGCTTGTTAAGTTTGACCTCTCTCTCTCTCTCTCTCTCTCTCTCTCTCTCTCTCTCTCTCTCTCTCTGTGTGTGTGTGTGTGTGTGTGTGTGTGTGTGTGTGTTTACTGGGGAATGAACCCATGGCCTTTATTTTTAATTTTGAAACAGGGTCTAAGTTGTGGATGGCCTCACTAAGTTGCCAAGGCTGACCAAAAACCTGCAATCTTCCTGTCTCAGCCTCCCAAGTACTGGGATTACAAGCGTGTACCACCACACCCTGCATAAGTCTAACTTTTTTTTTTTAACAGCAACAAAAAACCTTTTATTTGTAAAATGGTTTTAAATTTACAGAAAAATTGCAAATAGAGAATTCCTATATACCTTACATCCTAATTTTCCTATTATGAATATCTTACGTTGGTATAGTACATTTGTCACAATTAAACCAATATTAGCACATTATTGTTAACTGAAGTCCATACTTTACTCATCAAGGACACAATTACAATTAGTTGTTGAGTCTCCTTAGGCTCTTCTTAGCTGTGAGTTTCTCAGTAAGTCTGACATTTTAAGGGGTTACTGTAGTTAAAATGACACTCCCATTATGTTCTTGTCTTAACTCACAACTTTTACGTCCTGCGTATTTTAGCACTGTTCATAGTTCTAAATTTTGTCATATGAGCTACAGAAATACAACTCACATGCAAACAACACTTATTATAAAACGAAATAATTTACTTTAGTATAGCCCTACTAGTGTACACTGCGCAACACACAATCTATTTTTGTGAATAGTTTTTTGGAATATGACAATGCTCACTCATTAATACATTATCTATAGCTGCTTTTACACCACAATGGCAGAGTAGTTGTGATTCTATGCCTAGCCCACAAAGCCTAAGTATTTGTTATCGGGCCCTTTATAAAAAAGTGTGCCAATCCCTTAGGATCTTGTTCATTTGCATCCAAATATTTACATAACTCTGAATGAACACATGGAGTAGAAGTGGCCAAGAGATTCAACTAGAAGTTTACAGAATCACTAAAACAATAACTTTGTGTGAATTTTTAGAATAGACTGAATGACTCACCTCCTTTCTATATGGAACAATCAGGACATCATTAATCTTTCCAAATGGCTGAAATACTTTCCTAATATCTTCTTCAGTACAGCCATCCTCTGGTAATTCAGATATAAGAAGAACTGGACCATAATGCAAAGACTGCTCTTTCCGAAGCTATTTTTGGAGTGAAAGAAAATTTAAAATACACCAAATAAGCCACAAAGTATGGAATAATTCCCTATATCATTTTTTATCCTATTAATCCTAGTCCTTTAATGGATCTTTTATCACACATTTAAGTTTTAAAATTTTTTTAAATGCTAAAGAAGTGATAAGAAACATGATTTATACTTTTTAACTGAATAGTGGTAATCAACTTATAGGTGATCTTTTCAGTTAGTAAGCACCTTGTAGCAAACATGACCTATGGAATGGTCCAAGGCCATTAAGGAGT
Organism: Graphiurus murinus; assembly: GCA_004027655.1. Lineage (NCBI taxonomy): Eukaryota > Metazoa > Chordata > Mammalia > Rodentia > Gliridae > Graphiurus > Graphiurus murinus. The sequence goes on along the minus strand of PVLC010015399.1, from coordinate 29,365 downwards.
ATTTTTCTGTATGAATCTATATAGCCCACCACATAACCCCACAGCAAAGCTAAATTCCCAGTTGTTGTTTACCCTGTGTTCTAATAATTGGAAATGGTACATATATTAATGTATTTTAAAAGATTCATATATAATATATACAATTTGAATATACTCTAACATTAAATTTACTACATATGTTAAAAATGAACCGAAATATTTTGTTAGGTTTCCTTCTTTTTTTTTTTTTTTTTAATGGTACTGGGAACTGAATCCAGGGACATTCTACCTCTGAGCTACATCCCTAGCCCTATTTGGAAATAGGGTCTCCCAAAGTTGTTGAGAACCTCACTAAGTTGCTGAGGCTGGCTTCAAACCTGCGATTCTCCTGTCTTAGCCTCCCAAGTACTGGGATTACAGCTCAAAAAAAAAAATTGGGGGGGAGGGACGGTTTGTAGTACTAGAGATTGAACCCAGGGACATTCTACCTCTGAGCTATACCCCCAGCCCTATTTTTTATTCTTTATTTTGAAACAAGGTCTCACTAAGTTGTGGAGGGCCTCACTATGTAGCTGAGGTTGGCCTGAACCTGCCATCCTCCTGTCTCAGTCTCCCAAATACTGAGATTACAAGCTTCCCCACCATGCCTGGCTCAAAATAATTTAAGTTTCACTGCCATCCACCTAGAAGTCTTGAAACAAAAATGAAAAGACCTTTATATACTTTTCATAATGAGTTTTTATATAAAAAAGAGCTTTAGCTAGATGCAGTGGCACATGCCTGCAATCTCAGTACTTGGGAGGCAGAGACAGGAGTATCACAGGTTCGAGAACAGTCTCAGCAAATAGTCTCATCAATCTAGCAACACCTTGTTTCCAAATAAGAAATAACACAGGTCTGGGGCTATAGTTCAAAAACAGAATGTCTCTGGTTTCAAACCCCAGTACCACAAAAAATAAATAAATAAATAAGAGCCTTATGTACTTTTTTTTTTTTTTTTGGCGGTACTGGGGATTGAACTCAGGGGCATTCTACCTCCGAGCTATTCCCCCAGCCCTACTTTTTATTCTTTATTTTGAAACAGGGTCTCACTAAGTTGCAGAGTGCCTCACTAGGTAACTGAGGCTGGCCATGAACCCAGATCCTCCAGTCTCAGCCTCCCAAATGCTAGGATTACAAGCGTGAGCCACCACACCCTGCCTTATGTACTTTTTATATAATAGGTTTTACATAAAAAATAGCTTATTATAACTTTATATCTTATCAAATTCAAAATTTTTCCTATACTCAAAATTTCTTCCCAAGACTCATCAAAATTCTATAATTCAGCATTTGGGAGGCTGAGATCAGAAGATCCGGGTTCGCAGCCAGCCTCAGCTACCTAGTGAGGCACTCTGCAACTTAGAGAGACTTGGTTTCAAAATAAAGAATAAAAAATAGGGCTGGGGGTATAGCTCGGAGGTAGAATGCCCCTGAGTTCAATCCCCAGTACCGCAAAAAAAAAAATTCTATAATTATGGGCTGTTTCTTCTAAATTTATCCTTTTATTTTTTTATTTATTTATTTTGCAGTACTTGGGATTGAACTCAGGGGCACTCTACCTCCGAGCTATACCCCCAGCCCTATTTTTTATTCTTTATTTTGAAAAGGGGTCTCATTAAGTTTGCGGAGAGCCTCACTAGGTAGCTGAGGCTGGCTGCGAACCCGGATCCTCTGGTCTTAGCCTCCCAAATGCTGGGATTACAAGCGTGCGCCACCACGCCCGGCTTAAGTATATCCTTTTAACTATAACCTTCTGGGGGCAAGGAATAGTAGTTGTTGAAAGTCTTCAATGGTTGGCACAGTGCTGCATGCCTGTTATCCCAGTACTTGGGATGCTGAGACAGGAGGAATGCAGATTCCAGGGCAGCCTCAGCAAGCAGTGAAGACTCATCAACCTAGTGAGACCCAGTTTCAAAATAAAAAATAAAAATCAGGCTGGGTGTGTAGCTGAGGCAGAATGCCCTTGGGTTCCATCAAACCCCAGTACCCACCCCCACACACACACAAATCCAAGTTTTCAATGTATTTAGGCAAGTTTGAGAACGAAGTACATCTAAATACTTTAAAACTTTTTAGTATTACATTATTAAAACAGAATATTTGACTTCTGAAATATGCCACAGAAAGTGTAAAACAGATTGATAATTATCAATTCTCCAGAGACTCAGTCTTATAGCTTACTATCAAAGATTATAAAAGCTCATTAATGCTACTGCTTGTATTCACTTAGCCAACCAAATAGCAAAGCTCATCACAACAATCTACTTGTAAACTAGTCAAAAACTTTGCCAAATCATCATAAAGTTTGACACATTAGATGCCAAATCTCTGGCATTCCTAAAATATAAGATTTTGAAATACTGTACTTTTATTACATTCATAAGAGAATAAAATATTCCACATCAAAATAATTTCATACCAGGTGTGGTGGTGCATACTTATAATCCCAGTACTCGGGAGACTGAGATAGGAAGATTGCAGGTTCACGGCTAGCCTCAGCTACTTAATGAGGCCCTCTGCAACTTAGTGAGACTCTGTTTCAAAATAAAAAAATAAAATAGGGCTGGGGGTGTAACTTGGAGGTAGAATTCCTCTAGGTTCAATACCTAGTACCGCCAAAAAAAAAAAAAAAAATTTCACAAGTCATAAATTCCAACTTACTGGAAATGTAGAATAAGAAAATTCAGACAATTGTTTTTTATTTGTCATAACAAATGTATGTACACTTACACTAATAAACTAAAGAATTACTTACCTTCTTCTGGAGAGAAACAGCTTTATCTGACACCTGTTTACTTTCTATTAAGTTGTCATCTTCAAGATTCTTTGATTTACGAGTAGGATGTCCTCCTAAATTTCCATCACTCTTTGTAGATTTAACTGATGGCTTTGATCCACTGACAATTTTAGGTTTTTGTGCTGGTGAGTGTCCTTTATCAGCTGTTTCAAGATGCTTCTGTTTACTAAGTTCTGCCCCATGTCCAGACCGTTGTACCACATCTTCTAATGCTTTTTTTCTATCTAATAAAAAGATATAAATAACAACTTCAATTGAAAACTTAACATTTTATGATTATGAAAAAAAGATTAGTAATATTCATACAGAGCCCTTTTCAAGCCCAAAAGGGAGCATATATACTCCAAAAAAAAGTTCTTAGTCTTTCATTCATGCAAAAGGCTTTTACATGAAGTTCCTTTATTCATTTTTTTGTGTGTGTGGTCCTGGGGATTGAACTTTGGGGCATTCTACCTCCGGGTCATACCCCCAGCCCTATTTTTTATTCTTTATTTTGAAACAGGGTCTCACTAAGTTGCGGAGGGCCTCACTAGGTAGCTGAGGCTGGCCGCGAACCTGGATCCTCCAGTCTCAGCCTCCCAAATGCTGGGATTACAAGTGTGCGCCACCACGCCCGGCTTCAAAGTTCCTTTATTCAATGAGCTTCTCTTATACCAGTGGTCCTCAAACTTTTGGTTGCAGGATCCCTATATACTATCAGGGCCCCAAAGAGTTTCTTTTGTACTACATTTATTGATATTAACAATATTAAAACTCAAAACAGAACTCCAAAACTGATTACTAATTCGTTGAAAAATAAATTCCTATATTAGTATAAAAGAACATTTTTACAAAAATTCCCAAAACAAAAAGAATTAGCGAGATGAATAGTAGAATTATACATTTCTCTAAATATTTGAACATTGGGCTTAAAAGAAGATACCTAAATTCTTGTATCTGCTTCTGCATCCAATATGCTGGGTACATTATTTTAGTTGAAGGTATAAAAGAAAATCCAGTCTCACACAGATACATAATTGAAAAGGAAAGACAATATACAACTCTGAAAAGATGTTGCTCAATCTTTTACAATTTATCAAATACAGTAAAAGACCTGTTCAAAGTACTTCCTAAACAATGGTCTCTTTCATCGTACAGGGGGTGGGTGGGTATGTGTGTGTGTCAGACAGACAGACAGACACAGAGAAAGCTGACCTTTTTTTTTTTTTTTTTTTGCGGTACTGGGGATTGAACTCAGGGGTGTTCTACCTCCGAGCTATACCCCCAGCCCTATTTTTTATTCTTTATTTTGAAACCGAGTCTCACTAAGTTGGGGAGTGCCTCACTAGGTATCTGAGGCTGGCCGCGAACCCGGATCCTCCAGTCTCAGCCTCCCGAATGCTGGGATTACAAGCGTGCGCCACCACGCCCAGCTGAAAGCTGACTTATGGAAAGGTCATTAAACTAACAGAGACACAGATAGGTTAAAAATATAAATTTTTAAATTTTTTAAATGAATTTATAGAAGTCTATAATCAATTATTAAGACAAATTATTTTCACATTCTATTTTTAAATCTGATATTGGACAGACAGACTCTCCCACACTTGTTCCCAAAGTTACTAGAATAATTTACTCTGACATGTGTGTCAGATCTCATGTAGCAATTTTATAATTTAATACAATAGAACACTTTACTTCTTAAAATCCAAACCAAAGGAACTAAAAATTTTACTCAAAATAGCAGACTTATTGTTTGATGGTCAACAGTGTACCTGATGATTTCACTGATCTCCTCGACGTCCTTTCAGGGCTAACTGATCGATAACATTTTGGACTACCTCTAAATGGATTTCTAATTCGAAATGGTGAACGGGATCTGGATCTTGATCTGTATCTAGAAATGAAGCGATGGCAAATTCTTGGACTTCGACTTCTTGGTCTATATGTGTAGTGTACTGGACTCCGAGATCGATGGAACCTGTGACTTGAACTTGATCTCCTAGAATGCCTAGGACTGGGGGAATGAGAACGTCTTCTTAGAGTTTCATTTTCTTTTCTGCTGTCCTCATTTCTACAAAGCAAGGGGGAAGACAGAAAAAGAAAGATTCAGCGATTCAACTTTAAATTATATTGAGACAGAAATACTTTCTTAAAAACAAACTATTACCAATACCAAATCCTGATAATAGGTATTTACTCAAAACAAAAAAAACTCTGGTATGACAGAATTCAGCCTTATGAAAGAAACAATCAGAACAGATGATCAACATTCCAACTGCTTGGAATCCTATTTTTTTTAGTTTACTAAAGAGTAAGTATATTAAAAAAAAAAAGAGTAAGTATTGTCACCAATTTCTTAGGCTTCTCCCTATGCCAATTATGTTTTCCAAATATTAAGTTATGTAAAGAATTTAGGAAATGATTTACATACACAAATATTTTTCAACAAATATTCCCTGAAAGACTGTATCACTACATATATTTTATTGACTTCTACATACATATAAAGTGAGTAGGGACTCACGGAATTTAGAGTTTAATAAGACCACTCCTAGACTTCAAGGCATTTACAAAGATTCTTCAACGTAAAATAATAATGAAGTCATAATAAAATATTCTCATTAAAAACTAAAGAAGTTCCCAAAGAGAATGTATCACATTTAGCCTGAAATAAGTAAAGGAAGAACCACAGAGGCTTTTGCATTTTCCTGCTGTTTAAAAGTAAAAATAATGAATGAAAGTAGGACACATTTCAAAAGAATAGCTGTGGTGGGGAGGGGTACTAGGGATTGAACCCATTCTACCTCTGAGCTACATCCTCACCCCTTTTTATTTTTTATTTTGAAATAGTCTCACCAGATTGTTAAGAGCCTGGCTAAGTTGTTGAGGCTAGTCTTAAACCTATAGTCCTCCTATCTTGGCCTCACAAGTACTGAGATTACAAGCCTGTGCCACCACACCTGGCTACAGATAAAGTAGTACACTTAATCTTTTAAAATCTACTCTTTAGCCAGTGTGGTAGCACATGTCTATAATCCATATGGGAGGTTTAGACAAGAGGAGTCCAGGTTTTAAGCCAGCCTCAGCAAATTAGCAAGGCTCTCAACAATTTAGTTCGACCTTGTTTCCTAATTAAAAAATAAAACAGAGGCTATAGCTCAGAGGTAGAATGCTCCTAAGTTTAGTCCTCAGCACCACAAAAAAAATTTTTTAATTGTTTATTCTAAAATAAAATTGTTTAATAATAATCTTATTAAAAATATTACCTTCTTGATGGAAGGATCTCAGGATTCCAATCAGGATATCTATTTTGAAAATAAATAATAGTAATAAACAGTTAAAATAAGACTATATGGTTCAATTAATCTTTATCTGCAATATGTGAGGAAATCTAAGTTTACATTGTAATATAATAATATATTAAAATTTGAAAATAAAATACTTTTATAATTCAAAAAGTAATCCAGGTATTATATTTGTAGATACATAAGGGAAACATATTCCTCATAAGTTGATTTTTGTGGTACTGGGGTCTGAACCTAGGAACATTTTACCTCTGAGTCAAACCCCCAGCCCTATTTTATTTTTTATTTTGAAATAGGATCTCACTAAGTTGCTGAGGCTGACCTTAAACTTGCAATCCTTCTATCTCAGTCTCCCATGTACTGGGATTGCAAGCATGCACCAGCACACCCAGGTCCTCCATATTTTAAAGGCTTCGAAATTTAAGTAAACTAGGCAGGGCATGCAGAAAAGTATTAGGAGGCAGAGAAGTGGCACAAGATACAAGCTTAGGTGGGGGTTGAAAAAAAGAAAATAGTTCATCCAACTTTATAGAACACCAGGAGCCAGTATTCTCTTTTTTTTTTTTTTTTTTTTTGCGGTACTGGGGTTGAACCCAGGGCATTCTACCTCCGAGCCCCACCCCCAGACCTATTTTTTTATTACTTATTTTGAAACAGGGTCTCACTAAGTTGCAGAGGGCCTCACTAAGTAGCTGAGGCTGGCCACGAACCCAGATCCTCCCAGTCTCAGCCTCCCAAATGCTGGGATTACAAGCGTGCGCCACCACGCCCGGCAGGAGCCAGTATTCTTAACATATCCTATAAGGCACCTCACAGAATATACTAAGAATAATGTTCCTTAAGTTGTACCAAATGGTCCTCAGAGTGATACATCTAGTAAAAGGAATCAGGAGGGAATTCATAGAAAATGTTGCTTTTCAAGTTGCCTTTAAAAAGGTCTATCAACAGGCGTGGAGTAAGTTAGATTTCACGTAGGGGCAAAATATAAATGAAGGACTGAAGGCAAAACACAGGTGTTCTATTCCAGAAACTGGTCTGTGGCAGCATGGAAATGATGAAAAGGGAAAAACTTGAAAAGGTTATCTCAGGCAGAGACAAACGATGAAGAGCCCTGAAATCAGGTAATAAACTTGCACACAAATAAAAGGCAAAGGGGACTCATGAACATTTCTGAAGCAAGGATAATAATGTTTTAAGAACAATCATGAGTATCTGGAATTAGGAGAGAAAAAAGAGAGCTGAGATGTTTAAAAATTAGGAATATAGAAGCCACAGCTACAGTCTTAAGAATAAGACTAACCCAGGATGGACACAGAACTGGAGGGCTAAGGACAGAATCTTATGCACACTAACTCTAAAGAAAAGAATAAAAAAAATCAATGAAGAAATTATAGAAAGAAAAAGTAGTCAGAGCAGCAATCCTATAGAAGCCTAATAAACACTGCATCCTCCCCTCAACTTTTCAAGAGAACCTGGACTCACAGTGATTATATATATTAAATCACTAATATTGAAGTATATCATTTCAGTAGCAAGATGAAAGCCAGGTAAGGAAATAAAAGCAGCAGACTTAATGTCCAATACATAATAAGCATGGTGTAATTATTTACTTTAAATATTAAAACTCTGATGTATTATATCTTTTTTTCAAATTAATCAACTACCCGTTGAATTATAATCCAGAAAGAACTAACAGAGACAGAGACAGAGAGGAGAGAACATAAGCCATAAGGAGTAAGAATCTAAATACACAACAATACAGAAATAACTAAATTAAGGTATAGCTACAGAATGGATACAACGTAGCTTAAAAGAACAAGTTATCAAGATCAAAAGCAACTAATCAAATCTAATTTATTTGCTAATTGCTTTTTTTTTTTTTAATTTGCTTTTTTCTTTTTGCAGTGGAGAGAAAGTCATGAAGGAATTACTCAAGAGCACACAGCCTAAATAAGGTAAAAAAGGAGGATAAAAAAAGACAGCATTAAAGTAGCAGGCATGGAAACATGCTTTAAAATTGGTATCCTATGTTCATGGGGGAAAAGGATTATTTACACAGATGGCTTTAAAAGGCAAATATAGATATAGATATATGCTTTTTTTTTTGGTGGTGGTGGTACTGGGGGTTGAACTCAGGGGCATTCTACCTCCAAGCTATACCCCCAGCCCTATTTTTTTATTCTTTAGTTTGAAACCGGGTCTCATTAAGTTGCGGAGTGTCTCACTAGGTAGCTGAGGCTGGCCGCGAACCGTGATCTTCCGGTCTCAGCCTCCCGAATGCTGGGATTACAAGCGTGCGCCACCACACCCGGCTTTGCTATTTGTTCTAGTAAATTAATGAGAGTTCATGTAGCTATAATCCTCTTACTAACATGAATGCCTACCTACAGAAAATAACTCATTTCTACCTAAAACCCCCTACCTTCATTAAAATTAGACACCTCACAGGATACCTGTGGGAAATTGAGACTCAGATTCTTTGTTTACACTAGCAGTAATGCAAATCTAATTCAAGCAATAAATAATCTCCCTATGAGAACCTATGTTTGTCTGCACAGCATCTATATAGGGAACCAACCCCAATGTCTACTTTTAGTCTATATGATTCAGGCAGGATTTATCCCATTCTCAATACCAGCAGTGGACACCAACAGAAGTGGAGTACCCTATTCCTACAGCCACTATAACTGGTTTAAAGATGGACAACTAACTCAAAGTGGACCAAAAGAATCAAACTATGAACTTCTGCAGGAGTTATGGGAAGTGATTTAAAATAAGAACAAAAGACAGCTTCTGGAAACACCAGCTATATAGATCGCTATAGGGGCCATTTTGTTGTGTCTGAGTTCTCATGAGGCCAATGCAAAAGAGAATAGCCAAGGAATGGAAATATTTCTGACATTGATTTTTGTTTGAGCACCCAATTCATCTATTGCTGAAACTAGAACCACCCTTAAAGCTTCCCAGTTAAACAAACTAATAAATTCCCTTACTTTAAAAATTATTTTGAAGCCAGGCGTGGTGGCGCACGCTTGTAATCCCAGCATTCGGGAGGCTGAGACCGGAGGATCCAGGTTCGAGGCCAGCCTCAGCTACCTAGCGAGGCACTCTCAAACTTAGTGAGACTCGGTTTCAAAAATAAAGAATAAAAAATAGGGCTAGGGGTATAGCTCGGAGGTAGAATGCCCCTGAGTTCAACCCCCAAGTACCACAAAAAAAAAAAAAAAAAAATTATTTTGAGCTGGGTTTATCACCTGTGAGTGGAAGAATCCAAAATAATAATCTCAAAATCCATTTGCCCAAGGATATGTTACTATCAGTTTGGTGACTAGGAACTATTTAATGATGCTGGGAGAAACAGAATTTTATTATTGCAAGGGATATGAGAGAATAATGTTACAATCATACTTTCTATGGTTAGTAGGGGAAATCTTCACAGGTGCTTTGTCTTACAGAAAGGGAAAGAACCAATTTTCATCTCTTACTTTATTACTGAGCCAGAGGAAAGATTTTAGAATAGAAATTAAATACTGGTGTATTTAACTAAGTTAAATAATGGTTTGGGTTAGATTTAGTTATCTAACTCTGTGTGTATTAGAAGTACTGGGGGAGGGGGTACTGGGGTTGAAGCCCAGGGGCATTCTACCTCTGAGTTACAACCCCAGCCCTATTTTGTTCTTTTATTTTGAAACAGGGTCTCACTAAATTGTGAAGGGCCTCACTAAGTTGCTCAGGCTGGCCACGAACCTGCAATTCTCCTGTCTTAACCTCCCAAGTACAGGGATTACAAGCATAAACCACCATGTCCAGCTGTTACCTAACCTTTGAAAGGAGGAAGATAATGGAAGAAATGATATCTGCTCTGAAATAATAAACTACTCAAGGAAGGCAGGCCAGCTAAGAGAACAAGTTACAAATGATATAAAAATAACTACCTATTGGGAATTAAGAAATCAGAGGAAATAATCATATTGAATCACTGAGAGAATAAAAGAATCATTCTCTCCTTTTGGAAAAATATGAAATAAACTTCTATAAAGTTAGTATTTTTAACAGGCAATAGCTTTTCAAGTGTTTTTCTACAAAGTATTACACCAAAGGTATGTATGTACGTATGTATTTATGTACTGGGGATTGAGCCCAAGATCATTCTATCTTCAAGCTACACCCTTAGCCCTATTTTATTTTAATTTTGAAACAGGGTCTTGCTAGGTTGATGAGAATCTCACTACTTGCTGAGGCTATCTTCGAAGCTGTGATCCTCCTGTCTCAGCCTCAAAGGTACTGGTATTTCAAGTGTGCACCACCACACCTGTTACACTAAAGGTATATTAACATTCATGTCTGAACATTAACTCTTATGTAAATTCACCACCTATAAAAAAGAAAAAAATTCTTACTGTTGACGTAACTGTCGACAGCTCTCAATATGAGTAGATGTGTTTTGATGCTGAATCCAATCCTATTGTAAAAGGAGAAAAGTACTGAAATTAGAATATTCCTCAAGTTACTAATGAAATAGGCTTTTTTAAATGATGGATTTTTTTTAAAGAAATGCAATTATAAATAGCATTTAGCTACTTAATAAAAACTTCCCAAACAAAAATTAAGGCCTTCAAACAAATGCAGTTAACACCATGCCTTGATGATACCATTTTAAAATGTTTTAGTATTAAAAAGTTTTTGTAAAAAAATCATATACATGGACACTCATTTTAAAATATATATATATGTATATGTATACATACATATATAGAAAACTTGGAGAAAATAAAAGCGCAGAGCAGAAAATAATTTATCTCAAATATAAAAACAACACTTCAGAGAACAGCAAAAATCCTATTAAGTATTACCATGAAACAGCAGCTTCGAAACATACTATCTTCACGACTTGGTGTGTAAAATTCATGCTGACAACAACAACCAAAAAATACTACCTCATAGGCCAGTACCATTCCAAGCAAGGTACTAACTATATTGGGAAATGACAGGATTAGTAAAAATATGAAAAACTACTGCTGATCAAATCTAATTTATTTTCAAGACTTAAAGTAACACCACTTTAAAGACACAATGTCCCTTATATATTGAGTTTTACAATTAACAAAATGCTTTCTTATACATTATTTCATTGACACAAAAAAACTGCCTTAAAATTACAATTGACAGCCATAAATAGCTCCTAGATGATACATATGACTTAAAAACAAAAAGCTCAATACATTTTTAAAGATACAGTCTTCAAAGTGAAACAATTAGTTAAAAGCAACTTGTATATTACTCAATGTTTTGTTGTTCCTCCAGCATTTGAGAAGGCAAAAAAACTTTCTAAACAGTTTTGTATTTTTAAATTTCCCTTGAGGAAAATTTTATTTCAACTTCAAAAATATTTTAGTTTAGGTCATTCCTAAAAGACAAACTAGAAGTTTTCATAGTTAAAACTACAGTTTACACTAATTTTGGATTCTGCCTTGAAAAGACTATCTGAAAGTGATGCTACTTGTAATACTCAGCAATGAGTTACAACAAACTCTAACTACTTCATTAAGCCACAAGGCTTGTTTGTGGGCTGCAAAAAAGAAATGCTTACATATTCTCCTCAGTGATACGAACAGAAAGCTAGAATAGATTTGTAGTCAAGCGTCTCTAAGTAGTGGTGCTAAATCCATGTCTTTGAAGAACTGGACAGTGTTTACACCAAACAGACACACTGGCAGGCAGGGAGTTGGGCATGATTTATTTGGACCATAAAATGTTTTATTTGAATATGTTGCCAACATTATAAACCCAGCGATTTAACCCCCAAATCCAATTTCCCAGGGTTTTTTGTTGTTGTTGTTGTTTTGTTAAGAAAAAAGAAAGACATAATACTGGAATATGCATTCTTATAGCAACTACCAGCTGACAGTGATAACTGCCCTGTTTATGTTGTAAGGTATATTTTCTTCAATTTAACACACACACACACACACACACACACACACACACACACACACACACATTATGTCTTCCAACAGGCTCCATCACTTACTGACATTGCTTTATACCTATGCCACCCTAACTTCTAAGCTCCCTAGTAAGAGTACCCAGATTGGATAATGGTGTGAGATCAGCACTGCCTCTCCTGAGAAAAGGTGATAATTACCTACCAAGCAGAAGATGCTGCAAGGGCTGTAGACCTGGACAGGATCAGAATGAACTATGAAAATACCTATCCCTTATCAATACTTGCTCTCCTTTCTCCAACTACCTCAGAAAGTTCTTACGTTGGTCAATACTTATGAACCAAAGCATTTCAGTCAGAAAGACTTATCTTCTAAACCAAGGAAAGCCCCTCTAAAGCCTGAACCCCAGTTTAAAAAGGAAATACACTTCACATTCTATTTCACATTTTATAGCAGCATTCTCAAAGTACTAATCTTCAGGTTACAGTTTAGAAGATTCAAAGGTAGGAAGAAAAGTATTGTCAAATTTACTTAGTAGGAAAAAGCTTGCAATTGGTGATCCACTTTTATTGGCTACATCACTTATGAGGCAACAAAATACTCCAGAGATATGAGAGGTAGTTTGTAAAACTCCATGTTCATAAAACTATCATTTGTCCATTCAGTAGTAGAATTCATTACTTAGATAAGCTGCATTCTGTTGTGCTGTTAAAAGGTGTGTAAATTTTTTTAATGGGAATCTCTATAAGCTCTAACAATCACTAAGTGATTTTATTTCCTCTTAAACTTTTATCTTATTAATTCAGGTTTCTACCATCTTACATTTGAATAGGGAAGCCTCCAATCAGGTGTCTCTTCTCATTCTCACTCACCTGCACACTTCAGTCAGATATTCCTAAAACACTTTCAACACAACACATCACTTCACAAATAAACTTAGCTTCCTAGTAACCCTTACCTCAAACCCTTAACTCGAGGACCTTCATACTTACTTCTAGTATACCATCACTCTTTCCCAACTGCCTCCTACCACAATGCAATGTAGTCTTCTCTCACGCCCTTTGCCTCTCCATAGCTCTTGCTCCCATCTGGACTGTCATCTCTCTACCCCTACTCATCATTCAAGACTCATCTTGAAACTACTCCATGAAGTCTTCCTTTCCAGATCATTCTAGTCTAAACAGACTTAGTAACTGTCACTCCGTTAGTTTTATCTAACTAGATTATAAAGGTCTTTGGATGTGAGGAAGCATATTTATATTTCTTTTTAATCCCATACATACAAAAGGTATTGGTAAATTGATAATGCTAGCCTGACTGATACAAGTCTGAAATCAAGATAAAAATAACATTTTTCCCTGTAGCATACCCAAACAAGTTGAATAAGTCACCAAACTATTTATTATTTATAATTTTTAAAAATTCCTTATGTACATAACTTTTCTCTTTGGGACTATATAAACTGCTCAAGAACATCTAAATTTAATATAGTTCTTCATTTCTGCCTCAGCACTTAATATAGAATCCTGCACAAAACTAGTATCAGTAAGTATATACTGAAAAAAATGTATACCTCTTCTACTTCACAGAATAAAAATTAAAATTTCATGATCTTTATATTAAGATATATTTTCAATTCATCATGACTAATTAAAAGTTCAAAAATCAATGAAAAAATTATGTGGTATGCCCAGATACAGTAATATAGTCTAACACTCCATTTAGAACTTAAGCCAGAGCTACAATGCTGTGAATTATTCTGAGGTTATTCAAGGTAAAGATTTTGTTATCCCTTTTGATGGGATAAGATAGCTATTATTTTATTAGAATTCAGCAAATCTGGTTAAAATGGGTAGGATGTTTCTTTTTTATTTTTATTTACCTCCCCCTGGGTACTGGGAATTGAACTCAGGGCCTCAGGCATGCTAAAGCCATGCTTCCATCACTGAGCTTTGTTCCCAGTCCAGAAAGCTGCTTTCTTTGCTGACATTAACCTTAAGACAATAGTAACAGATCTAGGTATCAGATTCTTGTTGACTGAAGCCTGGTGAGTGGATAAATGAGAATAAAAGGGCAGCACTGAAAGGAGAAAATTCAAAAGAATTATCACCTACAGATTGTCAAGTCTCTTAAAGTACACAACCAATTCAAGGCTTTGTTCTTTTTTTTTTTTGTCGATACTAGGGATTGAACTCAGGAGCGTTCTACCTCCGAGCCAAACCCCCAGCCCTATTTTTTATTCTTTATTTTGAAACCGGGTCTCACTAAGTTGTGGAGTGCCTCACTAGGAACCTGAGGCTGGCCTCGAACCCGGATCCTCAGGTCTCAGCCTCCCGAATGCTGGGATTACAAGTGTGCGCCACCACGCCCAGCTAAGGCTTTGTTCTTGAATCAAAGCTTCTTCCTATGGGAAGTACATTCCCTCCTCAGTTATTTCCCATCTAAATCTCCAAATTACATTAGTAAACCAAAGAACCAAGGTTTCCAAAAATACAAGTAAATAAGACTTAACTTGGAAATCCCTGCTCAAATATACCAATGATTATTATCAAATACTATATTCTATATTATACTACATTATACTACTCTTCAAGAACTTCTTTCTAACTATACTAACCTCTTAAGTTATCTTCAGCTTATTTTTAAGATTTTTCTTTCCAAATTCCTACCATTTTACTCTATTTTCTGAGCCCACAGCTGGTCCTATAATAATTAATACATCTTGACTCATTTTGCTATTAAGTTATTTTAGGAGGTTCGAAAAATACAAAAATAAAATAAATCACTACACCATATAAAAATCAGAATCAAACCCAATACAAGTACATGCAAGATGATAAAATACTGCCTCTTAAAGGTGTGTAGTACAAATGGGTTATATCAAGTTTTCATATTTATGCTAAGAGATCTTGTTTAGATAACAAAACTCATATGACATGGTATTATAAATACAGTTTATGTTGTATAAATTTTATGTTGCAGAAGTAGAATAATTCAAAATAAATGGACAAATTATGTGATATGCCAAGTCACAGGTATGCAGAAAGCCTAACAATTCAGTACTAAGGCCAGGGCTAGTTAATATTACAACTAAGCACCAAAGTTGAAATCAAAATTAACTTCTGTCATTTCCGTTATGACTCGTTAACAGCAGCATACCTATCAGAATTTAGAGAAAATGTGGCTGCTGAGCATCATTATACAGCGATCTTTAAAAACACTCACCTTCAAGTGACTACATTCTACGTTACACAGAGAACACAAATGTGGAAATATTCTTGGAGATGCTGCATAATAATCATTCATCATAGAAGGAGTTGGGAGTCTCTTCATCTTCTGGACATCAGCATGTGAAAACTTTGGTAGCCATGATGCTTTCACAATCCCAAAGGGAGACCGAATGGGAATGTCAGTGTCTGATTGGTAATTCTTTTTACTTCCTCCTGATCCAACATGTACACTGGATGAATTAATCACAGGTTTATGTGGAATCCGCTCTTGCTGGCTTACAGCTGAAATTAATTCAGATGAAAAAGGCTGCTGGTTCATAGATGAAGGAATCAGAGACTGACCCATTGTCTGGCTAACTGTTTGGCTAATGGATTGGCTGATGAATTTTACAGGTTCAAGGACTGACTGTCCTGAAATGTGTAAGCCTGACATCTTGGTTCCACTCTCAACTGGGAAAAAAGACTGGTTATTGGAGGACTCACTGGGGAAGTCCATCTGACGAAACACATCTTCAACAGGAAACATAGAATTACATATCACATTTGGAGTGGGAACAGATGCAGAAATGCTTGGCTGTGACCGAAATTCATTCTTGACCTCATCAGTTGGAATTTCAGGATCATAAATGCGTACTTCAAGCGGATCTTCTGTGTAGCCATATTTGCTTGCATGCCCATAATCAATCACATTACTTGAAACTGCTTCACTACCAAGTGTTTCTTTATTTCTGCTCTGAGAAGGTAAATTAGGTAATCGGCGCCCCATTTTTCGCATTCTTATATCCCTCAAAATTAATGGCATATTTTCAGGAGTTAGCTGTTCATCAGGATAGCGACTAAGTTCTTCTAGATCTTCATTAGATAATCCAAAACTTGCTAAGATACTTGAGGCACTCTCTTTTGTATAGCGGCTTTGTACTTTAGGATTCTGCTCTGTAACCTGTGTTACAGAACTCTGTTTCACTCCCACTGACGCAGCTATATGAGACTCATCATCCCATCGGGTACCATGAGGCTTCCCTTTCTTTTGTTGTGCTTCCTGAAAATCCAACTTTTCTTTGGTCAATCTTGGATCAGTTCGATGTTGAGTTACCTGAACACTCATTCTCTGTGGTCCCATGTTCTGATAAGATTCATGGCCAGCAAATCTGTGTGGAATTCCTCGAGCTCTCCCTGCTGGGTAAAATCTTGGAAGACCCATAGATCCAGGCCTCATAAATGGTCCTGGAGGCCTCATCCCAGAAGGGTTAGGCACTCGTGGCCTTTGAAGTGGAAAGTTTCCTCGAGGATTAAACCTGGGTCTCGACATGGCTACTTTCAAGAATGCCTGATTTAATAAAGTATAAGGTGGTGTTGAACCATGTGAGGCAACGGCATTCAGCTGCTGAAGCGCCAACTGAGTCTTAATCTGAGCAAAGTGCAAAGGAGATGGGCCCAACAGAAGTGGGTTTGCAATGCCCAGGTTCAAGGAATTCACAAGTGGTGCGAAATTTTCCAAGAATAACACAAAGCTGAAAGTTAAAACACAAATATTAGATCATTTTAACTCAAACTACTTCATGAAGTGGGTTCTACAGCCAGTGTAAAACATTTTGAAACAAAGTCATGAAACCATTCTGCATTTCATATACTTTTAGAAAAGGGCTTACAAGGATTTTTAATTTTCCCTAAAACCTTTTCTTTCCCAAATCCAGAACACAAACCCCAAACATCAAGCCAGCGTTCCTGTATATTGTGTTGAACTCAGGGTGCTGTCCTAGGTACTGAGAGGTAAATACAATGCCTTAAATAATCTTGAAAAACAAGAGGATTTATTTCATTCTTTAATACTAGAAGGGAAAAAAAATGAAGGTATTAAAATACTTAGAAACATACACATACTTAGTATGTATGTAATCACAGGTACAATGAAAGTAACAAATATAACTTTAAAGTTTTATATGACCCATTTCTATAAGACTCATTCATTCTTGGAAGCAGCCTTCACATCTAATAAATTCCACACAACAATTAAACTACACTATGTTCCTATTATTAAGAAACTGTTTCTTATAAAGTAAAAACTTGTTGCCAATAACTTGAGTACAAAGTCTAACAATGCAGATGCAACAACATGGAACTGGTTATAACATATAATATGTAACAAAACTAGTCACCCTTCTCTTGAATTCCCTCCACAGTGAGAGTGTATATATGGCTAGTAACAATGATAATCTTTTTAGAGCATTGTCCATGTGTCAGTTAATGTCCTAAGCAGTTTGCATGGATTGAGTGATTTAGTTCTCACAACTCCCTGAGATATGTAGTTCTACAGAGGAGGACACTAAGGCAAAGAGAGGATAAGTAACCAACTGACCAGTGCCCGTATTTGCATTCAAAGTAATCTGGTCCCATAATCCATATTCTTAATGACTAACAGATGTATGCAAGACAATCTTGCAGTCCCAAGGCATAGTAGTAGTTATATCTGGGTTGTTGACCAGCCATCAGAATGCTGCGCTACCCAATCCAACCAACTTTTGAGATAGTGTTTTAGCTATTGTTCAGGACCAAGGTCAGCAGCCATATAACTTGCCTTCTCACTTTGTTTTTTGTTTTGTTTTGTTCAAAGCCTATGCTATCCCTAAATCTCTACCTTTATACCTAATGTGCAATATGAGGTCTTAAGGCATCTATGCCTGCCAATGGAAAGCCACACAATGGATCCTATTTGCTGATCATCACTATTTCATTTACTATACACTTTTTTTCATCTTTGAAACAGGACATTTTTACTACATTGCTCTTGTTCAAAAACTCAAGAGTATCTCATTCAACTCACTTCTTGACTTTATATTTAAGGTTTATTTATATATTTATAAGGTTTAAGACTTT
Source organism: Graphiurus murinus (assembly GCA_004027655.1). NCBI lineage: Eukaryota > Metazoa > Chordata > Mammalia > Rodentia > Gliridae > Graphiurus > Graphiurus murinus. The sequence goes on along the minus strand of PVLC010015399.1, from coordinate 11,211 downwards.
ATACCTAAGGTTTAAGCCAAACTCTTCCTTTTTAATTTTCCCAGAGACTTACAGGCTTTTGCTCCTATTCTTCTCTTCCCACTTCCCTATCAAAACAAGCAAACAAAACAACCTTGTCCCAGACACTTACTTGAATTTACTCGTCCTTCAAAGTCGCCTCCATTAAATCTTCCTTGACCATCAATGCCAAGTGTATTTTCCAACAACCTTTCTTGATTATTGTTTACACCTTTTGACTCGTACCTTTTACTATTTTGTGTTTTTGTGCTCATATGCATGATTTTTTTCCAATAGTCTAGTGTCAACTGAAGCTAAGTGTATACTGTTAAGACATATCTCCCAAGCACATACACCCTATTCCTACTCAGAAGACCCTCAAATACTTGTTAAACTATCTGAATGATCACATCAAAACCCCTCATTATTAACAGAGATTATTTTCAAGTTCTAATGAAACAAAAATACAACAAACGTTACACACACTTCTAATTCACCGGATACAAGCAGCAGACAAATTATCATTTAACAATGATACCAAAACTCACTGTAAGAAAAATGTTGCTCACAAACTGTAGGTCTTTTTAAACAATCACAAATCATACGAATCTGGCCTACCTTCTACATAATAAAATTAGTTTCAAGAACAACTCTGTCTTAGCCCTTAAAAGCAATCACTGTTTTTAACCTAGCATTTTGTCATCTAGTTATTCAAACTCTGCACAATTTTCTCCATTTCTACCACTGCCTCACACTAATACATTTACAGAACATAAGAGAGCACCCTCCTACAGACATTATTCTGCAGAAACCTCTAAGAATTAGGTTATGCCACAATAACAAAAATAAAGCCTTTGCCTTTTAAAAATGATACTGATAAATCCTAAAAAATAATGTGACCAAAAAAAAAAAAAAGCAACCAGGCATAAAGATGAAACCAAAAAGGATAATTTTGGCATTAACACTTGGACAACAAACAAATTAAGACAGACATTATTCATTATTCTTTTCATTTAACTGCAGGAGTTCTGGTCATAAAGAGGTTTGTTCACCCAGAGGAATGTACAGATAGCCAACTTATAAAATCATTAAACTCTGAGCTTCTAATTATTACCTGCTTTGAAAACAACGGCAATTAAGTAGTGTTAACCCTTTAAATTTTTTACTCCTAGTCATATAAATAATACCTGCTTGTAATAGAAATTAAAAAGTAATTATCAGCCAGACATGGTAGCATACACCAGTGCATGGGAGGCCAAGACAGGAGGATTGCAGGTTCATGGCAGGCCTCAGCAATCCAGTGAGGCCCTCCACAACTTAGTGAGATCCTGTTTCTTTCTTTCTTCCTTTCTTTTGGGAGGGCGTGCAGGGGCGGGGTGGGTAGGAATTGGAGATTGAACCCAGGGGCATTTTACCTCTGAGCTACACCCCTAGCCTGGTTTTTTAATTTTTATTTTGAAACTGGGTCTCACTAGGTTGATGAGTTACTTGCTGAGGCTGTCCTCAAACCTGCAATCCTCTTGTCTCAGCCTCCCAAGAACTGGAATTACAGGCGTGCACTCTGAGCCCATTTCAAAATTTAAAAGGGCTGAGGTGTAGCTCAGAGGCAGAATACCCCTGGGTTCAATCCCAGGTACCACACACACACACACACACATCAAAAACACTAACTACCAGCCGGGCGTGGTGGCGCACGCTTGTAATCCCAGCATTTGGGAGGCTGAGACCAGAGGATCCGGGTTCGCGGTCAGCCCCAGCTACCTAATAAGGCACTCTGCAACTTAGTGAGACTTGGTTTCAAAATAAAGAATAAAAAATAGGGCTGGGGGTATAGCTCGGAGGTAGAATGCCCCTGAGTTCAATCCCCAGTACCGCAAAAAAAAAAAAAACACTAATTACCAATAAAGCCATCACCCAAAGCTGGTCATGGTGGTATATACCCATAGTCCTACCTATTTGAGAGAATGAGGCAGAAGAATCTCTTGAGCCCAGGAATTTGAGGCCAGCCTGGGGAACATAAAGAGATTCCCTTTCAAAAATAAATAAAACCATCTCTCAGAGTAAACTAATATTCTGGTATAGTTTCTTTTAGTTTTGTGTGTATGTAAGCATATGATGGAGACAGTAACACCAAACATTATTTCACAGAATTAGAACTATGCTCTTTGCTATTTTTCTTATTTATTTATGCAGTGTTGAAGATCAAACCTAGAGCATGCTAGGCAAGTGCTCTACCACTGAGCTATATCCCCAACCTCCTTTTGCTTCTTTTCAATTGACATATTTTCTTTTATTTGATATTTCAAAAACAGTATATTTAATGGTCTTGAGGCAAGCATGAAGAGATGGCTTAATAGATTTAAAAGATACCACCATTAGCTCCCATGAAGAGTTGAGATGTCCACTATTATGGATAATCAAGAACTGCCTATTATTTTGATTAGTCTTTCAGAAGGAAGGGAGCCCATAATTTTCTTTACAGGTAACAGAAGACCTAAAATCTCTTAATCCAAAACTAGCATAAATAATTAGCCAGATCATGATGACCTCATTGGATTCATAATGAAAAGATTTATATAAAATCCTACACTTGGATTTCAAATCACTTGATGGTTTTACAAAGCACTTTCATACCCATTTTCTCATTTGAACTTCACAACCACCCAGAGAGCAAAAGACTCCCGGCATAAACTGTAAAGATTAAGTAAAGCCTTAGAACACAGCGAGGAAGCAACAAGATCACAACAGGACTACATTTCTCCTCAGAGCTCTTTTCATGCTATATCCCAGGTATATGAAATGTAAATTTATTTTGTAGCTTTTTCCTAATTATAAAAAAGTAATACATGTTTTTTGCCTGCCCCTTACCACAACAACAACGATAAGGAAAAAAATCACCCTATGACAAGCATAAAGAAATTAAAGGTTTCCTATAAGTTTACCACAAAGAGAAGAATGTCATTCTAACAGTATTTTTCTATCTCACTTGGTGCTGCTTTGCTAGAGCACCATCTCAGAATATATAAATTCACTTTAGCTGGGCGTGGTGGCACATGCTTGTAATCCCAGTACTTCAAAGACTAAAACAGGAGTATCACAGGTTCCTAGCCAGCCTCAGCAACACGAAGGCCCTCAGCAACTTAGTGAGACCCTGTTTCAAAATAAACAATAAAAAAGGACTGGGGGTATAGCTCAGAGCCAGAATGCCCTTGGGTTCAATTCCCAATACCACAAAAATAAATAAATAAATAAGTTCACATTGGCATATAAAAATTTAGTTATTAGCTGGGCATGGTGGTGCATGCCTATAATCCCAGTACTTGGGAGGTTGATACAGGAGGAGCACACGTTCAAGGAGAATCTCAGCAAGTAGTAATACTCTCCGCAACCTAGCAAGACCCTGTCTTAAAAGCAAAAACTAAAAAGCCTAGGAGTGTAGCTTGGAGACAGAATGCCCCTGGGTTCAATACCCAGTACGCCTCCCCCCAGGACACACACATATAAAAAAAGAATGTAGTTATTACAAGACCAGTTAATACAAGAGTTCAGTTGTTCATTCCTTCATAAACACACGCACTCTATACTTTCCTCAGTTTAACTCCACTCAATCTGCTAAGCACTCCTACTATGCTTATAGACTCACTCAGTCAACTCTTTCCTACCATTAATTCTGTACCTTTACATCTCACAAAAGATTAAAAAGCCATAACTGTGAAGGTGCCAAGAGTATGAACAGAGATTATTGTGTTGGATGTTAAAATGCCCAAATGTGGTACCTTCAAGTAAATGGTCAAAGAAAGCAAAAATGAAAGGCTACTTGCCATCATGAAAGGCATCAAAAACATGCACTCTATACACGCACATCCAGCTCACTGTATTCATTTTAAATGATGCTTCCCACCCAGCATGGTGGCGCTCGCTCATAATCCCAGCATTTGGGAGGCTGAGACCTGAGGATCCGGGTTCGCGGCCAGCCTCAGCTACCTAGTGAGGCACTCTGCAACCCAGTGAGACCCTGTTTCAAAATAAAAAATAAGGAGCCGGGTGTGGTGGCGCACGCTTGTAATCCCAGCATTCGGGAGACTGAGACCGGAGGATCCGGGTTCACGGCCAGCCTCAGCTACCTAGTGAGGCACTCCGCAACTTAGTGAGACTCGGTTTCAAAATAAAGAATAAAAAATAGGGCTGGAAGCCGGGCGTGGTGGCGCACGCTTGTAATCCCAGCATTCGGGAGGCTGAGACCTGAGGATCCGGGTTCGCGGCCAGCCTCAGCTACATAGTGAGGCACTCTGCGACTTAGTGAGACTTGGTTTCAAAATAAAGAATAAAAAATAGGGCTGGGGGTATCGCTTTGGGGTAGAATGCCCCTGAGTTCAACCCCCAGTACCGCAAAAAAAAAAAAATAGGGCTGGAGGTATAGCTCGGAGGTAGAATGCCCCTGAGTTCAATCCCCAGTACCGCAAAAAAAAAAAAAAAAAAAAAGAAAAGAAATGTGGAAGTGGTGGATTTTTATAAAATGCAAAAGCTATTGACAACCATATTCATTGCCTTACTGAGAAAGCACAAGCAGTGAAACAAAAGAAAACCACCATAACAAAGGTAAACAGGACAAGAGGTAAATACAATATTGAAGTCACTCAATACCTAGTTCCAATTGTTTCTGAGGCCCAACCGCATCCTTGCCCTCCCTCCCATTTGGTTATCTGCTTCTCTCATGGAAGGCATGGGCCAAAATATGTTCCTATCAGTCTAAAATTGTTCCAAAATCTTCAAGTAAGCATACATAAACTATCTGTATGCTTTAAAATGCTAAAAGCCTTAGTCTTTACAAGGTGCAAAAAAGGCATATATAGTATACTATCTTTTGTGTTAAAAAAGGGAAACAAAAAAAATGCACATATCTGCTTGTGGTTACAAAAAGAAACACAAGAAGCCCGGCGTGGTGGCGCACGCTTGTAATCCCAGCATTTGGGAGGCTGAGACCAGAGGATCTGGGTTCGCGGCCAGCCTCAGCTATATAGTGAGGCACTCTGCAACTTAGTGAGACCCGGTTTCAAAATAAAGTAAAAAATAGGGCTGGGGGTATAGCTCAGAGGTAGAATGCCCCTGAGTTCAATCCCCAGTACCACAAAAACAAAAACAAAACAAAAAGAAACACAAGAAGGATAATACAGAAAACAATGTAGTTGGTTTTATAAGGGGTAACAGTAAGGACTTAAGGGACATGGAAATATTTCATTGAGTATGTCTTAATGTATAGGTTGTTTTGTTTGCTTCCTGCAGTGCTAGGTTTCAAACTCAGGGCCTTGAAAATGACAGGCAAGCATTCTACCACTAACTATATAACCTTATTATATAGTTTTGATCTTGGGAAGCATGTTATCAATCTACATATTTTTAAAAATTTTAATCAACAAGGATGGGAAAGAGGGTAATATCTAAAACTGAAAGCAAACTAATTCAATCATATTTCAAATGAATACCACAACCCATTGAAGAGGAAAAAGAAAACAAATCCAAGTAATTTGTGAACCTAGTATTCAAATATAAGTATATTATATATTAGCTTTGGTGAAGTTGGGGGAAAGAAAACAAATTTTCACTCATTTTAGTAGGTTTGTTTTGTAGTAATGTGGACGAAGCAGTTCTAGAACTACTCTAGGTATACTATTACAGGATTGAGCAAATACGTAAATGTTTTAACCATGTTGGGCTCTTATTCTGAAAAGTAAGACATACAAATATGAAATGGAAGAACTGAACTTTTTTTCTTTCTTGCGGTAGTGGGGATTGAACTCAGGGGCATTCTACCTCCAAGCTATCCCCCAGCCCTATTTTTTATTCTTTATTTGGAAACAGGGTCTCACTAAGTTGTGGAGTGCCTCACTAGGTAGCTGAGGCTGGCCGCCAACCTGGATCCTCCGGTCTCAGCCTCCCAAATGCTGGGATTACAAGCTTGTGCCACCACGCCCGGCTAAGAACTGAACTTTTTAATAAGTTATAAAACACTGAAGAAAACAAGAGCCCTTAATGGCAAAGGGAAGGCTCTTACTGAGTGCCTAGTAACCCACAAGAAAATGTAGAGAACACCTAGAGTTAGAAAGTTGTCATTTTTAAATTATCAGTAAAGAATTACTCAGGAAGAATCATGAAAAATGCAACATCCAGAAGGAACTTGTGATGAGTAGGGTATTTGAATGGTCTTGAAATGTCTCTCACAACACTTTAAAAGAAACATGACCAACACAGTATCACCCATAAAGATGAACATCTTAGCCAGGAGTGGAGGCACATGCCTGTAATCCCATTACTTGGGAGGCTGAGAGAGGAGGATCATAGGTTCAAAGCCAGTCTCAGCAACTTAGCAAGGCTCTCAGCAACCTAGCAAAACCCTGTTTCCAAATAAAAAACAAAATAGGGCTGGAGGGGTAGATCAGAAGTAGAATGCCTCTGGTTCAATCCCTAGTACCACAAACAAAAAATGATGAACACCTTGCACCTCTAGATCTGAAATCCTGGGGACATACCATCACTTATGTGATTTTTCTGTCCAGAGATATATAATCTGAATCCTAATTAATCAAGAAGAAATATCATACAAATCTAAAATGAGAAATGTTTTATTAAAAAGAGCAAAGCAGACAGTATTCTTCAAAATGTCAACTTCACAAAGGACAAAGGCAGCTATGGAAATGTTCCAGATTAAAAGAGACAGAAGAACTGCAGGTTCACATCCAGCCTCAACTACTTATGAAGTCCTCTGCAATTTAGTGAGACCCTGTTTCAAAAGCTCAGAGGTAGAATGCCCCAGTTCAATCCCCAGTTCCACCAAAAAAAAAAAAAAAAAAAAGAGAGAGAGAGAGAGAAAACTAAAGAGACATGAAAACTAAATGCAGTAATTGATGCTAGACTGATCCTGTACTAAAGGGGTAAAATACTGATATAATTAACACTCTTGGGTCAAATGATAAACCAAGATAAAAATTATAGAGAATTTTAACAACGTTAAATGTACGAAAGTTGATAATTGTACTATGACTATAAAACATCCTATTCTGGATAAATATACACTAAAATATTTAGAGACAAAGGAGCACAATGTATGCAACTTACTGTCAAGTAATTCAGTAAGGGGAGAGAAGGAATTCATTCCTGTCACCCAAAGCTTAAACTCATTCAAACATAGTTAAAGGACCCAACATTTTTAGATCCAACATTAGACTAAGAAACTTATTTGTCCACTAGGTGAAGAAGACTATAAACAAGTGTAATAAGAGGCAGAAAACTTGCAATAAATAAAGAGCATCAGCCCAAAAAATATTTTTTGGACTTAGTCCTTCTTTTTCTACATCATGTTCCCTCCCTAACTAGTATTAGTCAACTGATTACGCAACCCATAATAATATAATCTTTGGGGAAATTTCCACTGATCTGAAGATACCCACCCTGCTAGGAGGGATGCCAGTGAATGACTTCATGCAAAATTGGTTTACTCCTATTAGTAAAATTTAACACTATTGATTCAACTTTTAAGAAGTGGTAAAGTATGTTTAAGAATTTAGACCCTAGCCGGGTGTAGTGTGCAAGCTTGTAATCCCAGCATTTGGGAAGCTGAGACTGGAGGATCCGGGTTCTCAGACAGCACCCCGCAACTTAGTGAGACCCTGTTTCAAAATAAAGAATAAAAAAAATAGGGTTGGGGCTGTAGATCGGAGGTAGAATGCCCCCAAGTTCCATCCCCAGTACAGCAAAACAAACAAAACAAAAAAAGAATTTAAGCCGGGCGTGGTGGCGCACGCTTGTAATCCCAGCATTTGGGAGGCTGAGACCAGAGGATCCGGGTTCGAGGCCAGCCTCAGCTACCTAGTGAGGCACTCCACAACTTAGTGAGACCCTGTTTCAAAATAAAGAATAAAAAATAGGGCTGGGGGTATAGCTCGGAGGTAGAACGCCCCTGAGTTCAATCCCCAGTAACGCAACAAAAAAAAAAAAAAAAGAATTTAGATTCTATATATTTTGATTCTGGTTCTGTTGTTTACTGACAATGTGATCCTGAGCAAGCAGATTTATCCAAGCCTCAGTTTCATCATTTGAAAATGGAAATTAAAAACAGTACCCATTCAGACTGTCATAAAGATTAAAATAACTCCTGACATGCAATAGGTGCTCAAAAATGTTAAGACAAAGCTCGGCATAATGGTGCACACCTATAATCCCAGTACTTAGGAGGCTGAGACAGGAGTATCACAGCTTTGAAGCCAGTCCTCAGCAACTTAGTAAGACCCTATTTCAAAATAAAAAAAGCTGGGGAGTGTAGCTCAGAGGATATCAATGGGTTCAATCTCCAGTACTAAGGGAAAAAAAAAAGAAAGAAAATAGGGTAGATGAAGGGTAGAGATGAAAGAAGATTGACCATTAGCTTATTTTTATCTCATGCAGTTCTGGGGATCAAACCCAAAACATTGTGCCTGCTAGACAAGTACACTACCAATGAGCTATATCCCTAACCATGCCCCACCCCCATTATCTTGTTCAAGCTGGGTGATGTGCACACCGTGAATATACAATTCTCTCTACTTTTGAATGTGTTTAAAATTTTCAATAAGATTTTCTAAAAGAAAATTCAAAAGAAAAGCATGCAACTTTCACTCAACAGAGATAATAGAAATATTAAAGTTTAACAAAATGAAGACTACAGAAATAAAGACAGGAGACCAAAGTGTAAACCCAAGATAACCACGAAAGCAATACATTCACTTGTATCTCCTATGCTCCCTGAACTCTTTTCATTCCGAAACCCTTAGCATTCTTGACCCTATCTAGTCATTATTATATATATGGATTTTATTTCTACACTTCATCTTCCCTTTTCCTTACCATTCTTTCTTCCCACTATTCTCATCTTTCAAGTACTTATTTTCCTTTTTTTTTTTTTTTTTTTTTTTTTGCGGTACCAGGGATTGAACTCAGGGACATTCTACCTCCAAGCTACACTCCCAGCCCAATTTTTGTTCTTTATTTTGAAACCGGGTCTCGCTAAGTTGTGGAGTACCTCACTAGGTAGCTGAGGCTGGCCTCGAACCCGGATCCTCCAGTCTCAGCCTCCCGAATGCTGGGATTACAAGCATGCGCCACCACGCCCGGCTCCTTCCATTTTCATTTTCAACAAATTTAAACAAAGTTGAAGCCATGAAAGAGCAAACAAATGGGATACAAATGGGGGCTTATTAGCTTTAGCCACAACACTTTCAGTCTGGAAAAGCTCTAAACCACATTTCAACATTCATTAGCTCTTGTTCTTGCAAAAACAGCCTAAACTGTCTTACTGGGTTCTGATGCCCAGTATGTAAGGCATTTCATTAAGAATTTGGAGCCAGGCGTGGTGGCGCATGCTTGTAATCCCAGTACTTGGGAGGCTGAGACAGGAGAATCAAGGGTTTGCGGCCAGCCTCAACTACTTAGTGAGACCCTCAGCAACTTAGTGAGACTCTGTTTCAAAATAAGGAATAAAAAATAGGTTGGGGGTGTGCCTCGGATTTATTCAAACCTTGATCAGTATATATTAAGTCACAGTGAAAAGAACATGATTTAGGGTTCAGGCTCTGGCAACTACTTGCTGAGTTCACTCACTCAACATCTGAGCATCCAATACATACCAATCACTGAGGCAGATAAAAACACTAACAATTATGTAAACTGTTACAATACATTTTGATAAATGCAACAAGAATGTATAGTTTACAGAAGCACAAAATATTGTAATGAAAGTTATCTTTCAACTATAAAGCTGTATAATAATTTAATCTAAATTCCATTAAGCCTCTTCTTAAAAGGAGTATTAACAGGCTACAATTTTCTGTCAAAAGATGCTGCCTAAATACTGCCTAAGCACTTTAAATTTTGAAATAAAAGTAACAGCTAACATTTATTAAGAACTTAGTACATACCAAGGGATAGGAGCTTTCCATGCTTTGTCTCAATAACTACCAAAAAACAAAAAAGTCCCAAGCAAGCAGTATTGTCACCATTTTACAGATAAAATTTCGGACTAACCAAAATTCTCATACTATAAGAAGAAAATAGGGATTCAAATCCAGATCTTCTGATTCCAAAGCCTATTCATTTTCCACTAAACAATTTGTCTCTCACTTTCTTCCACTACATAAAAACAAATCTTCCATAAATCACCTTATTAAGAGCATCCAAGAGGAAAAACTCTAAGCCATATAATGATGACTGATTATGAGAATCTCTTTACCACTAGTTTCTGCGGCACAACTCTCCATAACTAAATACAAAGAGATCAAAAACTTAAAATATAACTGATATACAAAGTAACAAATATGTGTGGCATTGAATACATTCTAAAAACTAGTTAACATAAACATGAGATTTTGTGATTTTTTTCCCAACTGTTTTATCTTTACCCCTATTTGATTCCAAGCAAGTAACTAGGAGGAAATGGTCCAGCATATTTTAATGTATTAACATGATGGATTTCACATAATTACTTAAAAGTACATATTACAGAATACAGGGACACAAAAGAAAAGGTACATAAAATGTTGTCAAATAGACGCTGTAAAAAGAATACCACATATGCCCACTAAATCTAAAATATCCATTAATATTTGAAGCCATTTTGAAGTCATGTGATACACAAGTTTATTTTTCTGTGTAAACGCCCTTAAGTTTCTTTTTCCAGGTTAAGTTGCGAATCTAAAATAATACAATATCCCTGAAAAATAAGTTAACCCTTAACAACAAGTGACGAAAAGGAGGAAAATTTTGTTTCTGTGTGTGTGTGTACATAATTACAAAGCTGGTTAGGAAAAGAATTTGAAACATAAGCTGATGGATCCTGGTGACAAGTTTTTCTTCAGAACTCCTTCACATTAAAGAATATTCCCTTCAACCCGCTCCCAAATTTCACCTAAGGACAAATTTTAAGATTAGAAAAACTAGCTTGAGGCTGTCCCCGATGTCTAGCTCAATTAAAAATTGTGAATAGTAGACGGGCGTGGTGGCGCACGCTTGTAATCCCAGCATTCAGGAGGCTGAGACCGGAGGATCCGGGTTCGCGGCCAGCCTCAGCTACCTAGTGAGGCACTCCGCAACTTAGTGAGACTCGGTTTCAAAATAAAGAATAAAAAATGGGGCTGGGGGTATAGCTCGGAGGTAGAATGCCCCTGAGTTCAATCCCCAGTACCGCCA
>PVLC010015398.1:10276-37526 GCA_004027655.1 Graphiurus murinus | reverse complement strand
CCCCCCCCCCAAATTCCTCCCTGGCTCTCTGCAGTCTATCCCCTGCCCCACCCCAACCACCAGTTATTGGCTTTGCCTTCCCTAGGGTGGTCACCTGACCGTGTGCATTGCAGGCCTGCAGGAGGACATAGAAAATGATCCCCAGGCCCTCCCACACCAGGGAATCCACTCTGGCCACAGAGCCTGCATGTCTGCGTTTAAATGATGCTCCCCAATGACTGAGGATCATGGCCTTGGAACCACAATATTGAGATGGTCCAACTAAGTCTGTCTTATTTGTTCCTGGATACATCCCCTGAGATTAGCACTGTGTCTGGCCCAGGCAAGGGACCTATAAAGGCACTTTCCCCTCGCTTTTCCAGGAGGTGTGTCCTGTACCTCTGGCATACAATAGTTCTGCTCAGCTTCTCCTGCCCAATGGCATTAGAGGGACACTATTTGGTGCAGCTGCAGAATAAGAGCTGTAGCAAAAAGCGAGAGCACCCACAGATGTTCAGGAACACACTTGGGCTTAACTTTGCTCAAATAATAACATGTGCACCTGTGGATAGGTAAAGTGTCTACAGCCGCAGCTGAGTGCCCAGTGGAGGAACAGAAACCTACACGCACCTGCTTTGGGGACAATCTGGAAAGGGCCCCCAGCCTTGCCTCTCATGGGATTCTTACAGGCTTGAACACCACTAAAGTATGCTGTCAGGTCTGTGTGTAGTTGTATTCTGATTTCTCACCCCCGGGGGCCTGGTGCTCTTCCCTGGCCACATGGCCGACAAGGATTTTCCTCTGCAGCGTCTCTATTTCTCCATGACCCTAGAACTGGAGAAGGATCCTGAGCCTACCTGCCAACAAGCACTGGCTTTCCATCCTGCTGCCGAGACAGCTTCTGCTCTGAAGACAAGACTTGTTTGCCAGGAGCTTCCTGATCCCTGTGTGCTTCCAAACAGCAGAAGTCAGACTGAGTGAGGAATTAGACACCAGCTGCCACCCACAAACAGCAGCCAAAGAGAAACAGCAGCCGAGAAAGCAGCGTGGCTGCAGCAGCAACAGGCACACCCAGGCGTGTCCAGGAGGGCCGAAGCCAGATCTGAAAATACAGTGGTTAGTAGGCAAGGTGGCCAACAGACTTGAAACCAGGTCACAGGAGGGAGATTTGGGGGGCTGGAGACAAGTCAAGAAACAGAGGGCCTCAGTGCTGCTCCTCAAACATCTGGAAGACCCACTCTTGGTAAACAGATGTGTATTTTCACAGCCTCAGGTGCAAGTAGGGTCAGTGAGAAGACAGAGCAGGTTTTTTTTGTTTTGTTTTGTTTTGTTTTGCGGTACTAGGGATTGAACTCAGGGGCATTCTACCTCCGAGCTATGCCCCCAGCTCTATTTTTTATTCTTTATTTTGAAACCGAGTCTCACTAAGTTGCGGAGTGCCTCACTAGGTAGCTGAGGCTGGCCTCGAACCTGGATCCTCCGGTCTCAGCCTCCCGAATGCTGGGATTACAAGCGTGCGCCACCACGCCCGGCTAGAGCAGTTTTTTACTACACATTCATATACAGTGAGAGATGTCCAACCAAGGACTTGGCTGCCTTGTTAAGCAGAGAACTTTCCATCAGGAGAGAGAGTCAAGTAAGGGCTAGAAGACTCCTGGGGGAATAAAAGGGTTGACAATTAAAAGATTTGGATGCAGGGACATTCCAAGACTCTCCATCTCTGTGCTTTATTGAGACTTGTGCAATTTATCTACTACTGTAATCATTCTGGGAACCACCAGGTGGCAGTAAGGCCATACTTCAGCATGCTAGAGCTCCCCTAAAACTCAAATAGTCTAACTGGAATACAAAAACAAATACCACCTCCATCACTCCCCCCAGCAAAAAGCTCCACATAAACAACTAATTGATTAGGACAAATTAACCTTTGTGGGCAAAGACTATAAATCAAGTCCTTAGTAGAACTTCAGTCCCTGATACGACCCCAAAGAGGTCTCCCTTTGGAAACCCCAGAAAGTTCTAGGGAGACCCCAGAGGGCTCCAGGTCAAGTAAGTAGCTGTAATTTTTCTTGAGAGAGATTTATTAGCCCTTTTCAGTTTTAATTTTCCAATGAAAAACTATATACATATAGCAAAATGCACACAGCATAAGTATATTAATCAGTGGATTTTCACCAAGCACACCTGTGTAACTGTTAGATAGTGAAATTTGTGCATTTGGCTTTGTGGTTCATGCTGAGTCACCTCTATAGAGTAGTGTATGGTGCAAATATACCACAATTCATTTTTCCACTCTGCTGTGAGTGACATTTGAGTGCTTTCTAGTTTATGGGCTATCACGCACACATAACACTGCTACAAATGGCACGTTTCTTCCGTAGGCTTAGGAACACATTTCTGTTGGGGGTGGAAGTGCTAGTGTTGGGCTCAATTTGGGGTGCCTCACCAAAGAACGATCACTTCACACAGAGCAATGCAAAAGCAAGAAGGAGGTTTGTTGCTAGCTCGAGCTAGGGTCCAGGTCTCATCCAACACAGTGGAGTCTTGACGAGGACCCCCACTCTGGCTTTGTTTAGCCTTTTATAGTGGGGGTGTACACAGGTGGGAACGGGATTGGTGAAATCTTGTTGCCAGGGCAGAGAGAGACTATGGGGACCATAAGGATTGGCTGGTTTGTCTGGAAGGGATACAGGGTGTACTGGGATAGGTTTGGCCCGATAGGGCAGGACCTAGGGATTAGAGTCGTTTGGTAATTGGACAAAGACATCTAGTGGGCCTGGGGGCTCGTATCTTTTTCTCTGATTAGCTCCAGGGCCATTTTGCCAGGGAAAAACCGAAACAGGCCCAGGCCTGCTAATCTTTTACCCGACTTTCCAGACTATCATGGCAGTGCCCTACACTAGGTCACAGAGGTAGCCACAACCAGCTTTCAGCTTTAGCAGATGTGTTAGTCAGCTTTTTGTCTCTCTGACCAAAATACTTGAAAAGAACAACCTGGAGGATGAAAGGTTTATTTGGCTCACGGTTCAGAGGTTCAGTCCATGGCCAGCCAGCTCTAAGGCAGAAACAACATGGCGGCAGAAGAGCTGCTTGGCTCACGGCAACCAGGAAACCAGAAAACAAGAGGCCTGGGACACAATAAGTCCTCCCAGGACACACCCCCAGGGACCTATCTCCTACAGCCATAGCCCAGCTGCCTAGAGTTAGCACCTACTGAATCCATCCAAATTATTAATCCATCAAGGGTATTAATTCACTGACGAGGTCACAGGCCTCACAAGCCAATCTTTGCCTGAAAGCCCCACCTCTGAGCCTTGCTGCTGCTTTGGGGACCATGCTTTCAATACATGAGCTCTTGGAGGCGATATCCCAGATCTACACTATAACAGTAGCCAGTGGGAAGGGGAGTACGGAGGGGGAACTTGGGATTGAACAAAGGGACACTCTACCTCTTGAGCTACACCCCCAGACCTATTTTATTTTTTAATTTTGAAACAGAGTATCACTAGATTGATGAGATTCTGTCTACTTATTGAGACTATCCTTTTCTGCCTTACCCTTTTCTTTTTCCTCCTTCTGATTCACAGCCACTCATTTGTGCTGCCCAGACTCACCACCCCTTGAGATCTCAGAAGGACCCAAGGATTTTCTTTCCAGCTGCACCTTACCTCCATCAACACTCTTTCTTTTCTTTTTCTTTTTTTTTTCCAGTACTGGGTATTGAATCCAGGGACATTCTACCTCTGAGCTACACCCCCAGCCCTATTTTTTATTCTTTGCACTCTTAGCTTCACTCCTGGTTTGTTGGTTTGTTTGTTTCCTCCCTATGTTTTCAGACATTCTTTCCCAATTGCCTTTCCTGAATTTAAATTTCAGAGTCAGGCCAGGCATGTTGGCATACACCTGTAATCCCAGTACTTGGGAGACTGAGTAGGAGGATCGAATGTTCGAAGCCAGCCTCAGCGATTTAGTGAGGCTGACATCAACTTAGCAAGACCCTGTTTCCAAACAAAAAGATAAAATAGGGCTAGAGTGTATCTCAGAGGCAGAATGTTCCCGGGTTCAATCCCCAACACCACACACACAAAAAATTTTTTTCAGCATCTCTGTAGTAAGCAGAATAATGCCTCTCTAAAAGATGTCAGTGGCTGGACATGGTGGCATATGCCTGTAGCATTCTTGGCTTCTACCCATGAGATGCTAGCAGCTCCCTCCTACCTCAAGGTATGATAATTTAAAAAAAAAAAAAAGTCTTCTAATGTTGACAGATATTTCCTGAGGGACAGATTCCCTTCTCCACTATTTTTTTTTTTTTTTTTTTTGCAGTACTGGAGATTGAACCCAGGGGCATTCTACCTCTGAGCTACACCCCTAGCCCTACTTTTTATTCTTTATTTTAAGACAGAATCTCACTAAGTTGCAGAGTGCCTCACTAGGTAGCTGAGGCTGGCCGCAAACCCGGATCCTCCAGTCTGAGCCTCCCAAATGCCGAGATTACAAGCGTGCACCACCATGCCCGGCTTCCTTCTCCACTACTGAGAACCACTGATGTAGAGCTGAGGCTGGCCTTGAATCTGCAATCCTCCTGTTTCAGCCTCCAAAGTACTAGGGTTACAGGATACCCCTTATCATCCCACAATACACAGGGCAGCCCCCCACAGCAAAGAATGATCTGGCCCCAAATGTCAGCACTGTTGAGGTTGAGAGATTCTGTAGATTGTTTTATTTTGTCTTATTCTTGTTGATACTGGAGATTGAACCCAGGGGCATTGTACCTCCAAGCTACACCCCCCAGCCCTTTTTGAAACAGTATCTCACTAAGTTTCTGGGGGTCTCGCTAAGTTGCTGAGGCTGGCCGTGAACCTGTCTTAGTCTCCCAAGTACTAGGATTACAGGTGTGTACCACCAATGCCTGGCTCATACAGATGTTTTTAAACAAGGGTTTGGACTGATTTAGCAACATCTAACCCAATCTCCCAGTTGAAGTAGCCTCAGAGGTTCTTTTCAGTATCTGACTTATGATTCTTTTAACCCTGTCATAGTTTTTATTTCTGGATTCTGTTTCTGGAAGAACACCACTACATTCACTCCATTAAATACATATCCTCTTGAGTTGCTGTATTAGTTAGGATTCTCTAGAGTGAGACAGAATCGATAGGAGATAGATGATGATGGATGGATGGATGGATGGATGGGAGGGAAAGGGTTTATTAGGAGAATTGGCTCATGCCATTATGGAGTCTGAGAAGTTCCGTGCTAGGCCTCCTGAAAGCTGGAGAAGCAGGGAAGCCAGTAAAGTGGTTGAATCCTTGTCAGAAGACCTCAAAACCACGGAAGCTGATGGCACAACTCTCAATCCAACAGCAATGGCCTGGGAACCTGGGGGACCACTGGTGCATGTCCTGGAGTCCAAAGACCATAGAAACAAAGCCCTGATATCCAAAGGCACAAAAAGATGGTTGTCCCAGCTCTAAGAGAGAAAAATTCCCCTTTGCTTGGTCTTTTTGTTAAATCAGACCGTCAGCCAAATGGAGGGGGCCTGTCCACATTGGATGAAGCAGATCCTCCTTACTTAAATCCACTGACCAAATGCTAATCCCAGCCAGGCATGGTGTCACACACCTACAATCCCAAAACTTGGAAGCCCGAGGAGAAGAGGTTCGAGGCCAGCCTCAGCAATTTAGCAAGGCCCTCTTGCAATTCAGTGAGACCTTGTTTCAAAATAAAAAAATAAATAAAATAGGGCTCGGGGTATAGCTCAGAGGTAGAATGTCCCAGGGTTCAATCTCCAGTAAACCCTTCCAAAAAAAAAAGAAAGGGAAAAGGAGAATGTTAGGATTGCATCTTCCTCTTGGGCAAGTGAGCAAGGAGAGAAACAGCAACACCCCACTTTGCACATACAACCTTCATTTTTTTATTTTTATTTTTTGCGGTACTGGGGATTGAACTCAGGGGCATTCTACCTCCAAGCTACACCCCTCAGTTCTTTTTTATTTTTTATTTTGAAATAGAGTCTCATTAAGTTGCTGAGGGTCTTGCTAAGTTGCTGAGGCTGCCCTGGAACCTGGGATCCTTCTGCCTCATCTCAGCCTCCCAAGTAGGGGAGTACTGGTATTACAGGCATGCACTGCCACACCTGATTTTTTAATTGGTGCAATATAATTTTTTGTGGTACTGTGGATTGAACCCAGAGGTGCTCTAGCACTATGGTACATCCCCTGGCCCTTTCATTTTTTTTTTTTTTTTTTTTTTTTTGCGGTACTGGGGATTGAACTCAGGGGCATTCTACCTCCGAGCTACACCCCCAGCCCTATTTTTTATTGTTTATTTTGAAACCGAGTCTCACTAAGTTGCAGAGTGCCTCACTAGGTAGCTGAGGCTGGCCGCGAACCCGGATCCTCCGGTCTCAGCCTCCCGAATGCTGGGATTACAAGCGTGCGCCACCACGCCCGGCTTCTATTTTTTATTTTAAGACAAGATCTCACTAAGTTGCCCAGGCTGGCCTCAACCTTGCCATCCTCCTACCTCAGCCTCTCAAGTACTGGGATGACAGTAGAGTAGCTGATCCAACCCAAAAGGTCACAGTGCCCAGCTTATTGGTGCATTACAATTGTACATGATAGTGAGTGATACACTTGGGATCCTCTTGTACCTCACATAACATAACTTGGCCAATTTCATTCTGCAATACCTTCCTTTTCCTGTCCTCCTTGCTCCCCAAAACCCCCTCTACTCCACTAGTCTCCTTTCTATTTTTATGAAACTTCCTTTCCCCACCTTTTTTTTCTTTCTAGCTTCCACATATGAGCGAAAACTTAAGATCCTTGACTTTCTGAGTCTGGTTTAATTTGGTGAACAGAATGCTCTCAAATTCTATTTATATTTCTGCAAATAAGATAATTGTGTTCTTCTTTATGGCTGAATAAAACTCTGTTGAGTATATATACCACATTTTCTTTATCCATTTATCTGTTGGCAGGCACCTAGGCTGTTTCCAGAACTTGGCTACTGTGAATTGAACCACTATAAACATGCATCCTTTAATAACTACTACCCAACCCCTTCCCTAAAGGACTATTTAGTGCCACCAACACTATATGAGCGTCATTTCCTGTTCACCTCTTGTAAATAGCAAATCCTATCAAACTTTTGAATGACAATTTGATGGGTGAAAAAATGTTATCACATTGTTGAATTCTCATCTCTGACTACATTCCATGAATATTTAAAAATTGCTTTAAGTCTAGATATACATATATACACACATATACATATATTTGGGGGAGAGTACTAGAAGTTGAACCCAGGAGCATTCTACCTCCAAGCTACACCACTAGCCCTTTTGATTTTTTTTTTTTTTTTTTTTTTTTTTTTAATTTTGAAACAGGGTCTTGCTAAGTTGCTGTGGGTCTAAGTTGCTGAGGCTGAGCTTGAACTTTCGGTCCTCTTGTCTCAGCCTCCCAAGTACTGGGATTACAGGTGCGCGACACCATGCCCGGCGTGTGTGTGTGTGTGTGTGTGTGTGTGTGTGTGTGTGTGTGTGTGCGCGCGCGCGCGCATGTGTGTATTTTACTGGGAATGGAACCCAGAGGCGGTCTACTTCTGAGCTACACCCCCAGCTCTCCCCACCTCCTTTATTTTTTAATTTTTTTATTTTTCCCCCTATTTTGAAACAGTCTCGCTAAATTGTCGAAGCTGGCTGCGAATCCGCTATCCTCCTGTCTCAGTCTCCCAAGTACGAGGATTACAAGCATGCGCCACCCCGCTGTAAATAAGTTCCTGAGTATCCCAGGATGTGGTCATGGGTCTTCTGCTCTCCACTTTAACTTATTCTGAACTTACCTAGTTATGCAGCTTTAAATGGCATTTCTATTGATAATCTCACAAGTGTGTATTTCTGACACATAAATAAGGACCCTTCCAAATCATTGGGGGAAGGGTAGTATTTGGTACAACGGACTCTCCACCTTGGGGGAAGAAAGAGCTCATTGCTGTGGGACCACTGCCAGGTCTTGCTCAATCTCCTTGGGCACCTGCCTCAGGTACCAGGGTCCCCAGTCGTCCTCCCTCTGTGAGCAACTGCAGTGAGCACGAGATTCCCTGTACACTTCAATCTCCGAGCTGTCAGTGCTCCAAGAAAAAGCTACGGAGGAAGACCGGAATGTGCAGAGTGGCGGTGAAGGTCGTTGAAGGCTGAGTGAGACCCCGAGAGACTGAAGCTGGCAGAGTTGTGAGCTCGTAACACGACCCTATCGGGTTCCCTCGGCTCCAAGCACAACCCTCGCACAGCTTAAGGGTTTAATCAACTGTGTGCAAAAGCACTTTCCCAACCGAAGTGGGTGTGAACCAATCGGCAAGAGAAATGAGCACCCTCGTTTTAGCGAACCAATCAGAGACCACGGTAGCGTATTTGACAACCTCGAGAACCAATAAAATACGACAATACTTGCTGGCCTCCCAACCTCAGGCCCCGAGAGATCGAATGGAGGAAGTTTATTAAAAGACACAAGTCAGAAAGATAAGTCCGTGGTTGGACCACAGGATAATATGTTCACAGAGATTGGTGGCAGTACTAAAGCAACTACTGGAAGCAAGGTTGCAATGCACAGACATCACCGGGAACGGCGCCACGAGTCCTCCAGTCGGGCGCTGGACGCCGGAGGGTGCGTGCTGCGCGCTGACGTCACGCGTCGGCCCCCGCCCCCCGTCCGCCCATATAGCGTAGCCCTGGCGCGCGCGCGCACCATTGTGTGGCTGGACTCGGCCGCCGCTGCGGTGTGAGGCGCGTGTTCGGGCTCTCGCCGTCCCCGCACCCGCACCGCGGCTACTGCCTTGCGGCCCGCCGTCCGACAGCCAGCCTTCGGGACTCCACCCGCCACGGACATGCCGCGCGTCTACATAGGACGCTTGAGCTACAACGTCCGGGAGAAGGACATCCAGCGCTTTTTCAGCGGCTATGGCCGCCTCCTCGAAGTAGACCTCAAAAATGGGTGAGTCGGGCCTGAGGGCCCGCATTCGCACCCAGTGCCTCGGGGTCTGGCGGCGGCGGGGACTGTCCAAAAGTCGGGGGGACCAAGGCCGCGGCGCCGCGTGGCAGGCCCTCCAAGATGGCGGCGGCGCGGCGCCGCGAGTGCGCGCGGGGCTCGCGGGTGCGCGGACGCGCGCGCGCCGCTCACTAACGACGCCCCCCGCCGGTACCCGGCCCGCGCGCCGCCCGCAGGTACGGCTTCGTGGAGTTCGAGGACTCCCGCGACGCCGACGACGCCGTTTACGAGCTGAACGGCAAGGAGCTCTGCGGCGAGCGCGTGATCGTGGAGCACGCCCGAGGCCCGCGCCGCGATCGCGACGGCTACAGCTACGGAAGCCGCAGTGAGTCCCACCCCCGCGCGCTCCGCGTCCTTGGGATCTGGGGGGCGGGCGCAGGCACTAGGGTGGGCGGGGTGGGGCTTCCCCAGCCCGGGCAGGTGCGGGAGCTCGGGGTCGTTTAACCCGGGTCTTCCCGGGCCCCGCTGCCTCCGCCCCTGCCCAGGTCAGCCATGGGACATCGGAGCGCGGGGATTGGGTTTGGGTGTTTAGTTTTGGCCAAGTTGGGAGGGGGGTGGCTTCTGCTGGGCCCTCCTTGGCACTGTCGTGGGTTTTGCCCATGTTGGAAGCGAAGGATGGCTGTATTTCTTGTATTTCCTTTGCTTACCGGGCAGTGCTTTAGCTAGAAATGTGGGAAGTTTGATGAGGCAGGCTGGGGTGGAGGTGGGGCAGGGGGCGGGGAAAGGGGAGGAGCTTGAGGTGTAGGTCTTAGTTCATAAAGTTGGCGGGGGCCAAAGAAAATATTAATGTGGTATTTTACCACAAAGTAAATCTAAATAAGCTTTATGCTGTATTTGAATTAGTTGGGGCATGTTACTGGGAGGAGGTTGGGGGGATTTTTGGTTTGTTAAATGATGTTAAATTGTTGCATGTTGAATTCAAACTTTTTAACAAGTCCTTGATGTTTCAATTTGAAAGTGACCAATGGGGCTGAGGCTGTGTCCACTGAGGCTAAGATGACTGCCTTTCCTGATTGGCCTTGGCTTTTCCATACATTGTGTGACCCTTGCCCTATGACCCTTTGGCTGACCTTACCGGAAGCCATGACGACAGCAGCCTTTTGCCATTAGACGCAGGGTGATGGTGAGGATTCCAAGGGTTAGACAAAACTGGTTAATCTGAACTAGGTGACTGTTACCTTGCGTGTTTTGTGGCCAAACCACCACCAAAAACCTCACACTGTGATGTAAGTACTTAGTGTAACTAGTAAACATTTTTGTAAAATGTAGAAATGCATGTAATCAGTTAAGTTTTATATTTTACAATGTTCTGTAAAATAAAACTTAGCGAGGTAAATTGAATAAAGGAGCAGTCACTCTCTAACAGATTGTAGGAGAGGTTTAGTTGGATTTAGTCTATTTGACTTGCCCTTAATTTAATTTATGGCAAATCACAAATGTATCGAAGGTTTAGCAGTGTAATAGCAAAGTCCTACTCCAGTAAATAAAAGTTGATATGTTTGTACTAACTTTCAAAAACATTTTGCATCCCTATCATTATAAAGCATCTAATTGTCTCCTTCGTGTGATAAAGGTGGTGGAGGTGGATACAGCAGTCGGAGAACCTCTGGCAGAGACAAATATGGACCACCTGTTCGTACAGAGTACAGGCTTATTGTAGAAAATCTTTCTAGTCGGTGCAGTTGGCAGGACTTAAAGGTATGTAGTGTAATTTGAGATAAAAATGTTAATCTTATTTTAAAAGGCCCATTTTCTCCCAAGAATTAAGACCAATGTATACAGATCTTTTCCTTTAGATTTCTGAGTTCTGCAAATCTTAATTTCAGGATTTCATGCGGCAAGCAGGTGAAGTAACCTATGCAGATGCTCACAAAGAACGCACAAATGAGGGTGTGATCGAATTTCGCTCCTACTCTGACATGAAGCGTGCTTTGGATAAACTGGATGGCACAGAGATAAATGGCAGAAATATTAGGCTTATTGAAGATAAGCCACGAACAAGCCATAGGCGGTCTTACTCTGGAAGTCGATCCAGGTAACTTAAAGGAAATGGAATGGGGAGGGAAAATACATGAGGCATTTTTCAGCTGTTGCCTAATTGAACTTGGAACAACTCTTAGTTTCATTTTGGTTGTGCCGCATTGAGTTCTAGGTTTTGGGTTTATTTGTTAATGGGATCAATTTTGTAGTAAGCAAATGCATCTTTTTTAGGCTTATCTGTCTCGGGTGTTGGGGAGAGGATACTGTGGGTTGAACTCTGACATCCTGCCTCTGAGCTACATCCCCAAACATCTTTTTATTCTTTTTTCTGTGATACTAGAGATTGAGCCCTGGGCAGTCTACCTCTGAGCTATACTCCCAGCCCTATTTTATTTTTTGTTTATTATTTTGAAACAGAATCTTGCTAAATTGCTGAGGCTGGCTGGGAACCTGTGATCCTCCTATCTCAGCCTCCCCAGTACTGGGATTACAGGTGTGCACCATCACACTCAGCCATTTTTTATTTTGAAGCAGGTTTCAGTAAGTTGCTGAGGCTGACCTTGCAGTCTTCCTGTGTGAAGGTGTGCACCTAGCTCAGAAACTCTTCAGATTAAGACTTCACCGTTTCTTGTTCACTGTTTCTTTTAGGTCACGATCTAGAAGAAGGTCGCGAAGTAGGAGTCGCAGGAGCAGCCGCAGTAGATCTCGAAGTGTCTCAAAAAGTCGCTCCCGGTAAATAACGTAGTGCTGGGACTTTTTCTAAACATGGTTGTATTTGTATGTTCTGACAAGATACTGAAAGAAGTTTTGCCTTTTCGTGTCCAGATCCAGATCACGGAGCAAAGGTCGATCACGCTCTCGATCAAAAGGCAGGAAATCTAGATCAAAGAGCAAATCTAAACCTAAGTCTGATCGGGGCTCCCATTCACACTCTCGAAGCAGATCTAAGGATGAGTATGAGAAGTCCCGAAGCCGGTCTCGTTCTCGATCTCGATCCCCCAAAGAAAATGGAAAAGGTGATATAAAGTCAAAATCCAGATCAAGGAGCCAGTCTCGTTCCAATTCACCCCTTCCTGTTCCACCCTCAAAGGCTCGTTCTGTATCCCCTCCACCAAAAAGAGCTACTTCAAGATCCCGTTCTAGGTCTCGCTCAAGGTCAAGGTCCAGATCAAGTTCCAGAGATTAACCCAGAACTCTACATTCTTTGCACACTATTATGGAACACTTTCCTACTTGCTTAGGCAGTTATTCTTCCATGTTTGTACTTGCCCTCTTCTGCAAGAGGAATCTCCTGAAACAGGGGCACACAGAAATTTGATTTGTGGCCAAATTTGATGAAAAAAGATGAGGTTCTAAAGTGGTGGCATGAAGTCAAAGACCCTCTCCCTTCTTTGTAGAATTAAGATAACTTTGATTTTATAGCTTTTGAGCTAAAATAACTTTTGTAAAGATTAAGCTCATTTAGATTTTTTTTTTTTTAAGTATTTCAGCAGGATCTGCTGCAGGGGTTTTTTGTTGTTTTGTTTGCTTATTTTTAAATTAACCGTTTCAAGCTTTGGATACTTAAGGCTTTAGAGGGAGAATCCAATTTTCAATTATGTTGGCTTTTTATAAAGCTTGAGTTATGTAAGATTTAAATAAAAGTTTGCTACCAAGATGATTGCCTTATTGAATAGGTCACTATTAAATTCCTTTAAATGTTGATACCTGCTATTTGTGGAACAGTGTAAATTCTACTTAAGTGTAAAACAAGGCAAGCCTCAGACCAGCAATAAATTATTCAGTTTGGATAACATTATTTTGTGCTGTTAATCAAATTTGCCAAAGTCTTTATCTGCCCCTCTAACAAGTTGGGTTAAAAATAAAAGGTATTTTGTAGTCAATCTGTTAAATAATTTTGCCTAAAAGGTTTTTAAATAAGCTGTTTTCAGACTTATAATTTGGTTGAACTCCTTAGGAAATAGCTCCTGGAGCTTGGGGTCTTTAGCTAGTAATCCCATGCTCTGGAAGTGGTCAGTGTGACTAGTGTAGACAATGGTTCAGTGGTCTTTAATGTTTGTTATGTAAATGGAAGTAGCCTTTCTTTGACTAGAAACTTAGTGTATTGTTCAAAGTGGGAAAAGCACATACTGCATTTTCTGCTGAAAGATAATATTTAACAGGCACTTAACAGATTATTTGGTAAAGTCAGTTGCTAATTAAATTCCAACAGTCAGTCCCCTTTGTAGTTGTTGGGGTTTGTGATAATTGGTTGGGTCATTCTTGTAAATTCTATACTTCTGTGTGGTGAGTTTGAAAAATGAACTGGGTAAATTCAGAACTTTGTACTTTATTATGAAGTATAATACTGTGGAAACCAGATTATAGTACTGCAAATTTGTAGGAATTGCTGGGTTAGCAATTAGTCCATACATTCATAAGCCTAATTAGTTGAGATTGCAGTTCAAAAAGTGAATCACCTTATATTCCTTTGTTCAGATACTTTTCAATAATTTCACCTAAAAATACTTAACTAACCGTAGTCTCAAGGTGTAGGTGAATTGGCTCAGGTTTAATACCTTCCTGTGAGCTGTTACTGTGTAAGGTACCAAGAGTTGGATTGTGATAGGGAATATAAAATTCTGGTGTTGATTTTGGAGAATTAAATAATCAGAAGATACATCTAATAAAATGAGTGAAAAAATTGAGAACAAGGATTTAGGTAGGTGTGGGTCACAAAGTAGCTGAGAATACTTGGTAATATGAAAAAAGCCTTGTTTTATAAGAAATTCCTAGACTTCGTGTTTAAAATATCTGAAAAGCCTAACACTAGGAATATAGTGCCCCATAAGGTTGATGCTGCTTCCATTATCTTTTCTTTGATACTTTTGTTTATTTAGATGTTTATAAGGAATGGGTTTATTTTTAAATACAAACCAAAATTGAAGAGAAGAAAACAGTGTCTGTAATTGTAGTTCATTTATTTTACCTGTTCAGAGAACAGAAGTTATTACTCTTACGAATTGACTTTGACCAAAGTTTTCTTGTTTTCAGGGAAAGAACATAAAAGCTTTTAGAGCCACAGCCTTTTAAAAGGAGGGGGGAGCAATATTACAATGAATTTTGGCTTTCTAAAAGTATGCAACATCTTCAGCTGGGCTTTCTGTTGTTAATGTCACATCATATGGTAAGAGGCATATTTGACAACATTGTTAGCTGCCCTAGTTAAGTGGGTAATTGTATAGGTAAATGGCCTGCACCATAAAATATTACTAGTAATGGCAAAGACTAATTTACTAAAACTCTAGTTCTATTCCATACCTGTAGACCTAAGTCGTTGGATGCACTAAACCACTGTATTTATAACATTGGCCTACTTGCTAACAGAGTTGACTGGTCTAAAATGTTTAGTTCCTTGCTGCCTGATGAGCAGTCAGCAACATGCTACACATTGTTGAGTGGCTAGGTGAAGTATTAACCTTAGCAAGAGCACAAGAGAAGTGAGGAACATCTTGAGTCCCCTTTTAACTTGATAGTGTTTCTTGATATGCCATAGTGCCTTTATGGCCAGTTTAAGTCCTACCTACTCCAGCTTTTATGTTCCCGCTCCTCCTGTGTTAACCACCACCTTTCATCTTGGTATCTTCTATTTTCCACTTTGTTAACCTATTTTATGTTTTATCTCAATAAAATGCTTACTGAGGGAAAGGCTTGTTTTGGATTTATTGTGCGTTTCCCCCCCTAGCATTAAATTCTCGGCAAATGAATTTTTGCATTGGAATTGCCATTGGCTAGTCATTCCTGTCTTGTATGAGAAAGTATTTGCTAATAAGTAAAAAATACTTAGAACAGTACCATGGTACCATGATACTAGCTGCTGTTAAGGATTTAATACATTATATTTTAACTTGGTCTTCATATAAAATTTATCCCTTGTTTTTGGTACTGAGGATTGAACCCAGGGGCAGTCTACCTCTGGGCTACGCCTCTAGCACTGTTTTTTTGTTTGTTTGTTTGGTTGGTTTTTTTTGTTTTTTTTTGAAACAGGGTCTTTAAGTTTCCACCGATGGCCTCAAACTTGGAATAATCCTAGAATAACTGGCCAGCCTCCCAAGCAAGTAAGCTTCAATTGTTTCCTAAGTCTTTAGCCAATTTTTTTAATTATAGTCTTGGAGACTCAACTTTGGCAGTTTATGCATCATACCATTGTTTTTTCTTTTTTTTTTTTTTTTTTTAGTGGTACTGGGGATTGAACCCAGAGGCATTCTACCTTCAAACTACATCCCCTACCTCAATTTTTTATTCTTTGAAACAGGGTCTCACTAAGTAGCTGAGGCTGGCTGCAAACCCAGATCCTCTGGTCCCAAATCTCACTTGGGGATGGGCCTAGGGTTCTCACTGCATGGCTTGTTCACTGACTGCATGGCTGCCTCCTCTCAAGTCCTGAGGCTCTGTCATATCTGGTAGTCTGGAGGACTAGAGAAGGGCTCCATTAGCAGGATCTTGAAGGCTTCATCTGCCTGAAAGACACAGCGCCACTGACTGGAACCTGTGGCCATGCCCTCTGGCTGCTGAAGCCACATTCACCCCACATTTTGCCATCTTCTACAAGCTGGTCATCCTTGCACAGCTGCTGCTCATTGGGCAGCCGCCTGACGATGCCCTTGGCATTCCTGAAGATGGCGGTCTTGTGCTGTATCATGAAGAGCATGTCCTGGAGCTGGCATCAGCACCCGGCTACTGGTACCAACACACACACAAACACTTTTTCATCATTTAACCTGATATTCAGAATTTGTCTTTATGGTTGCTTCCAATTTCTGTACTTCCACCGGTATGGAGATTTTCATTTTCTCAAGACCATCTTAAGGTTGGAACTGTAGCTTAGTAGTACAGTACTTGCTTCCCCAGCGTGTGTAAGGCCTTGGTGTCCACAGGGGATTGGTTCCAGGATCTGCTCACATGTGTGCCCAAGTGGTAATGGGTTGTGTACTGAAGCTGTTTCTCCTGGTGGCCTAGAAGAAATTATATCTGGGACAGAACACATTGTCAGGAAGTGGGGGAGAATCAGGCTGAGACTTCACCCCAACCCTTGGGAGAGGAGGCTGGTGTCAGGCTTTCCTTACAAGAAAAGGAAGGGATCCAGAGGGAGAGCCCACCCCTAGCACCCCAGAGAGGGAGGAGTGGAGCAGCAGCCAGCCTGGCATGGAGGCTTATATGAATATTCGTGTGAGGTGTGTTCATAAACTTCTGGGAGTGTGGGTCATGATTGTGGTGGAGTGTTGAACATACAGCTATCTCAGTGTCCACAGAATTGGTTCCAGGATACCTTCCCTCCTCAGATGTCTCAGTCCCTTATATCAAGTGGCATAGTATTTTCATATAATGAAATGGGCCTGGGGCGCTCACTGCATGAGAGCCCCAGGCCCATTTACACATATCCTTCCATATTCTTTAAATCATTTCTAGAATTAATTTAAGAGCTTTGTTAACAGTTGTGTAATACACAGTATCAACCATGGGCTGCACATACAGTGATACCTAATGATGTAGCTATCTTGGTTTGTGTAAGTATGACTTTTTGGTTTTTTGTTCTTTTTTGATTTTTTGGGTGGTACTGGGGATTGAACCCAACAGCTTTCTACCTCTGAGCTATACCCTAGCCCTCTTTTATTTTGAAACCAGGTCTCACTGAGTTGTGGAGGGTTTCCCTAAGTTGCTGAAGCTGGCTGTGAACCTGCAATTTTTCTGTCTCAGCCTTCCACATAGTAAGTATACTCTTAACACAATGTTCACACAATAAAATTGTCTAATGCATTTCTCAGACCTCCCAGTCATTAACACAGGACAGTAAGGGTTGTGTAGAGAATCACAACAATCAGCTGATGTGGAAGCCCATAGATGGAGAGCTAAATTTTCATTCCTAGAAATAGGGACATTCTCATATAATTCCAGTATTATCAAAGTCAGAAAACTAACATTGCTATAATACTGGAGTCCATATTTAAATTCTTTAGTTTCTTTTCATCTGGAATGTATCTTCAGCCTTTTTCTTGACCTTGTCATGTTTGAAGAGTAAAGGACTGACTTTGTATAATTTCTGTCGATTTGGGCTTGTCTCATGCACCTGCTTGACTGCAGTGTTGGCAGAAATGTCTCAGGAATGAGACTGAGCCGGGTGTGGTGGCACACACTTGTAATTCCAGTGCTGAAGGGCTGAGACTGGAGAATCACAGGTTCAAGGCAGCCTCAGCAACGTAGCAAGGTCTTATTTATTTATTTATTTATTTATTTATTTATTTATTGTGGTACTGGGGATTGAACTCGGGAGCATTCTACCTCCCAGCTACACCCCCAGCCCTATTTTTTATTCTTTATTTTGAAACAGGGTCTCACTAAGTTGCGGAGTGCCTCACTAGGTAGCTGAGGCTGGCCTCGAACCCAGATCCTCTGGTCTCAGCCTCCCAAGTGCTGGGATTACAAGTGTGCACCACCACACCCAGCTAGCAAGGCCCTATTTAAAAAAAAAAAATGGGGTTGGGGCAGAGCTCAGTTTAGAATGCCTCTGGGTTCAGTCCCCAGAAACACACAGTATCATATCCAGTGGCCGGTGGGAATAACCTGGATCGCTATAAAGTCACTTTTCCCCTTCATATTAGTACCTTGTGAGGTGGGTAACGAGTCTGTTAAATGCCCATTTCCTTGTCAAAATGGCATCTACTGGTATGACATTTACTGGTGGTATTTAAGCTATATTTGGTAGCATTCGGTAAAGAATGTGCTTTCTCTCGGAGACTGTCTTAAAGGTATGGCTAAAAGCTTCTGCCTTGAGGGAGCCAGTCATTATGGAGATAAAGAGCTGCTGAGGGGAAAGCTATAATGACATCAGATTGAGATCTTTTACTCTGAAAGCAAGAGATTCCTCTAGCCCAAGACCAGAATAGGACCGGGAGGCATTGTTTGTATGAGGGCTATGCAAGAGAACAGCTGGATCCAGGAGCTAGGGGTGTAGCCCAGGGGTGGTGCACTTGCCCAGCATGTGCGGGGGCCCTGGGTTCTATCCCCAGCCTGGGGGCAGGGAGGGTGCCTAGACAACCCTTTCAGTGATAGCACCTGATATTCTCTGGGCTCAAATAAACCTATCAAGCTGGAAGTGGTAACCCACAACTCTAGGAAGATTGCAGGTTCGCAGCCAGCCTCAGCAGCTGAGACCCTCCACAATTTAGTGAGACCCTGTTCCAAATTTAAAAATAAAAAAGACTGGGGGTATAGCTTAGAGGTAGAACACCCCTGAGTTCAATCCCCAGTACCAAATAAACCTACCATCTTATCCCATACAGATGCCTGAGTCTGCCCAGCCAGCTCATCTATTCTGATAGTGCATTTTAAAGGACCTGAGTTACTAAAAAAAATTTTTTTTCTTTGTGGTACTGGAGATTGAATTCAGGGGCATTCTACCTCCAAGCTACACCCCCAGCCCTATATTTATGTTTTATTTTGAAACAGGTCCTCACTAAGTTGCAGAGGGCCTCACGAGGTTGCTGAGGCTGGCCGCAAACCTGTGGTAATCCTGTCTCAGCCTCCCAAGTACTGGGATTACACCTGCGTTATTCCAAAGGGCACTGTTAGGCTAAACTGTGGCTGTCACGCCATTGTCTTTGATTCCTCTTTTCACTGGTGTCCACTGCATTCGACAATGCAAACGTCCCCCGGCTCCAGCAGTCTGTGGTTCAAACCAGGCAGTGCAGCATCTTCAGGCGGTGGGCTCAGGGACTAAAATTCTGGGCTTCATTTTCCACCACAGCTTAATCTCACTATTAACTAAAATGTGTGGGAGGCCATTGTTTTGGCCTAAATTCCTGCACTAGGCCTCAAATGAACAGACTAAACCCAAAAGGAATTAAGTTCCCTCTACTTTAACCCTTACAAGGAAAGCCAAAAGCTGCCTAAAGTAACCTACCGTTAACCAATCTGCTTTTTTTTGGGGGGGTGGGGGGGTGCTAGAGAATGCACATAGAGATGTTCTACCTCTGAGTTCCACCCCCAGCCCTATTTTATCTTTTTGTGTGTGTGTGTGTATGTGTGTGTGGTACTGGGGATTGAACTCAGAGGAGGCATTATATCTCCAAGCTATACTCCCCAGCCCTATTTTTTATTCCTTATTTTGAAACAGGGTCTTACTAAATTGTGGAGTGCCTCACTAGGTAGCTGAGGCTGGCCGAGAACCCGGATCCTCTGGTCTCAGCCTCCCAAATGCTGGGATTATAAGCGTGTGCCACCACGCCCAGCTCCTATTTTATCTTAAAACAGGGTTTCCCTAAGTTTCTAAGGCTGGTCTCAAACTTCTGTCTCATCCTCCTAAGTACTAGGATTACAGCACCAACCCAGCTTTGAATGTTTTTTGTTTGGGGGGGATTTTTTTTGCTTTTTGTCTGTTTTTTGTTTGTTTGTTTGTTTGGGCTACATCCCCAGCCCTATTTTTAGTCTTTATTTTGAAACAGGGTCTTACTAAATTGTGGAGGACCTCACTAAGTAGCTGAGGCTGGCCGCGAACATGGTCTCAGCCTCCCAAGTGTGCACCACCACACCTGACAGCTGTTTTTTGAAAGACAGGGTCCCCCTAAGTTGTGCAGGCTGACTTTGAACTTGTGATTCTCCTCCCTTGGTCTCTCAAGTCACTGGAACCACAGGTGTGAGCCACAACATACTTATAGTCTCCTTTATTTATTTATTTATTTATTTTTTTTTTTTTTTTTTTTTTTTTTTTTTTTTTTTTTTTTTTTTTTTTTTTTTTTTTTTTTTTTTTTTTTTTTTTTTTTTTTGCGGTACTGGGGATTGAACTCAGGGGCATTCTACCTCCGAGCTATACCCCCAGCCCTATTTTTTATTCCTTATTTTGAAACCGGGTCTCGCTAAGTTGCGGAGTGCCTCACTAGGCAGCTGAGGCTGGCTTCGAACCCTGATCCTCCGGTCTCAGCCTCCCGAATGCTGGGATTACAAGCGTGCGCCACCACGCCCGGCTTATAGTCTCCTTTAAATTGTACCATTATCTTGGGTTATTGTGGGTGCTAATCTTTCTACTTACTAGGTCCACTGATGGTTAGACATGGCAGATGGTTTCACTATTTTGTATTTTTCTATTGCAAGCATTGCACTTGGCCTGAATTGTGGCAGTATTTATTTTTTCTTCTTTGCGATACTATTTTGTATTTTTCTATTGCAAGCATTGCACTTGGCCTGAATTGTGGCAGTATTTATTTATTTTTTCTTCTTTGCGGTACTAGAGATTGAACCCAGGGGCATTCTACCACCAAGCTATACTCCCCAGCCCTATTTTTTATTCTTTATTTTGAAACAGTGTCTCACTAAGTTGCAGAGGGCCTCACTAAGTAGCTGAGGCTGGCCACAAAACTGCAATCCTTCTGTCTCAGCCTCCCAAGTACTGGGATTACAAGCTGCGCCATCACGCCTGGCTGCAGTATTTCTTTTGAGCAGTTGGGTATTTACTTTTGCAAATGCATCATTTTCCCAGGACCAAATTTTGCATTGCTTTCCTAGCTTGAAATATCTATACCAGGAGAGTACAAATTTAGAATCCCAGGCCACACAGCCTAGGCTTAGGGATTTGATTTTCCATGGTTGGTTTGTCCTCAGCCTCCTCCCCTAGGCATTGAGTATCCCAGCTGGAGACAGGTTCCTTTCATCCCCTGCCCCACTGGCATACTGAGTTTTTCTAGAACTTTAACTGAATATATAGTCTGGTGGGTGGAGTGTCCAGCCTTTACACAGGGAGTTTCAACTTCAAATTGCAGTGCCACATGGACCCAAGATCCCTTCTGCTATCATGTGGGTGGTAAAACCCAAGTCTCCAGCACCTGGACTCTGTTTCTACACAATCACTACCTCTAGGACAAAGTATCAGCCCACCCCCCATTATTCCCTTTGCCTCTCTGTTTCTGACTCCTGAGAATTTCCCCATGCAAGTTCAGCAGTGAAGCTACTTCCATCCTTGCTTGCTTCCTTTCGTATAATGTTTTGCGTAGGGTTTACAGGTGTTTGTGTTAGAAAGTATTCCTTATTAGCACAGTCTGGTATCACTAGAACCAGAAGTGTTTCCCTACATATAGGGCATATCCTGATGATTTTCCTAAAATCCAAGAACTGCCCCAGTGGTGAATTATAACTCCCCTGTAGAAACAGACAGACATGGGCTGCTTCAAAACAACTGTTTTCTCAATGCTTCGACATAACACATTTGGGGACCAATCTTTGGTAGGAGGTTCACGGGGAGAGGACACTGGGACTGTCACTTGAAGGAAGGATGGGACTTGCTTACTAGCTCTGAAGGTGGACTGACACCAGTAGGGCAAACCAGCCACGTGAGGCAATATCTTCCCATCACATCAATTTGGGAGGTGCTGAAACAAGCAAGCCAGGAATTAAGACCTACAAATACTGTTACTGGGCAGAAAAATATTATCTCAGCAACTCAAATCCATGTTAGTTGTTCCCAGGTCCCACTTTCTCAAATCCCACTTGTGTATCTTCACCACTGTCTAAAAAGATGGATTTGTTATTGAGGAGCCATATGTTTGTGTAGATTCACTGCTTTCTTTTTAATCTTCTGAACACCTAAAATAAACCTTTTGGAATTCAAAACAAGCACAGTCTGGGTAGAGATGAGAGAAAACCAAGTGATGGTTGTGTGTGTGTGTATCGGTGTGTAGAAAGAGGTTTCTATTGTTATGGCAACCAGCATCCTTAACTGATGCAATCCTGTTCCCAATAATACGAGATGTGATTAAAAATTGACATTGCAGCAAGGCAAAACACATGTAATGCGTTGGCGTGGCAACCAGAATAGTTCAATTCTGCATAAATTTAAACCTGTTGATCACAGCAGTTGGGGATTTGCCCACAATTAATTGAGAATCTTTTTTTTTTTTTTTTTTTTTTTTCATCTGGACTGGGGATCAGGAACCTAGAGGTCTGACTGGTGGCCATGGCAGATCTGTTTCCTTTTCTGCAAAGTAAGGCATTGAATCTAAAAATTGGCATGTAAGAGGGGGTTGGGGCCCTAGAGAATCGCCATGTTTCATTTGCTTGGGATAATATCTATTATCTGTGCATATGCCAGGAATACAAAAACTACCGTGTTGGGCTGGAGATGTCCTGGTTTCCATCCCCTGGATTTGATCCCCAGCACCGCAAAACAACAACAACAAATCCTAACATGTCTTCTTCCCATTTGGAGCTTTCAGTCTCTTGAATTACTCAAATCGATGTGAAGTTGTAACTGATATATGTAAGGCAGGCAAGTCTTTTGTGTTACAACCACCAATAACAAGGAGATGTGATTGGAGAGATCAGGTGGAGGCAGAGAGATCAGTGAAGGAAATCGAGGCAAAGAGGAGCAGTGACTTGCTAAAGTCAACACCACAAGAACCATTACTGAAAAGAGCCCTATGTCAAGAAGTAGTTGATGGTCTTTATAGATGTTGAAATGGAAGACCAGAAGAATAAGTTCCCACGTCATACCATTAGCTAATGGCAGTGGGGGTCCCCCAAACGCGGGCGCTGCTGAAGCGGTCTTCATGCCAGGTAGGGCCAGGACCAGAACCCATGCGCCTCGAGGCTTCCTTTCCTCTGGTCACACATGCCCTTCAACCTTCCTGTGTCAGTTTTCGGGGCGCTCCTTGACTCCCCTTTTCCGGACGAGGGGCAGGCGTGGTGAGAAGGTGCTGAACAGAGCGGCCACCCACCTGAGGCGCGCGTAGGGATGCAGCTTTGTCTTCTTACACAGTGCACTGTCCGGCCTGGGGGTCCATCAGTCCCTCTTTCCCGACTCGATCGATGATCCCCATGCCCTTGGCTGAAATGTGGGGGGACTGGAAGGCCAAGAAGAATCTCGACCCGCCTCGCAGGGAGAAGGGACACTTGGGCCTGCACCGCCAAGGCCTCGCAAGATTAAGGCAAGAGGGTGCGGGTGCCGCGGAGCCCGAGGCCCGCGCCACAGAGCTGTGCGGGCGCGGGGCTGGCGCTGGGCATCCAGCAGCGAGGCGGGCCCGCCCCCTCGTGCGCGCAGGCGCACCGCGCCCGCTCCACCGCAGCTCCGCGCGGGGCGGCCACCGGCGGCCTGGCAGGTGAGCGGCGCGCGGGCCGGGGGTGGCTGTCACCGCGGCTTGTCCTCGGCCGGGGTCTGCGGTCTCCCCGAGCGCTGGGATCTGCGGTGTTTCCGAGCGCCGGCGACCGGGCGCAGGCCGGGAAGGTGGCTCGGGCCGCGCCGAGCGCAGGGCGGTCTGGGCGGGCGTGGAGGGGCGGGCGGCTCCCGGGAGAGCGCAGCGGGGACTGCTGGCTGCCGCCGGGATCCCGATCCGCATCGGGAGGGGGGCCAGGGCTGGGGCTCCGTGACCCGAGAAAACCATCCTTTGAGAGTCCCAACTCATTAATGGGAGAGAAGGTGTAGAGGGCAAGGCTTTGGTTTTCTTAGGAAATGAGCCATTTGACAAACTTTTTCTTTCCTATCATTAATTTTCTGTATTTATAACGGAAAGTGAGATGCTTAAAATTATTTTGGTTAGAAGGGGAAAATTAAAAGAATTCCGCCATTTTGGCGTTTAAAAAAGTCACCGTTCTGCGGAGCCGAAGGATCTGTGGCCGCCCCGCCCGTCGCTGTCTGTCTCAGTCCTGGGAGGCAAGTGGCAGGTCTGGATGCCAGCCGCGCGCGCGCTCAGGGCGACTGTCTTGGTCCTACGTCCCAGCGCAGCTGAGACCAGGGGGCGGGGCCGGGGACCCAAGTTTGCAGACTGTGTGTGTTGTGTGCACGGTTTCTTTCTTGTACACTAGCTCCACACCTCGAGCACCTAGAGCTAGGGCACTTATTGAGCGTCGGTTGTATACAAGGCCTTAAAAGGCAAGGAAGGAGTAGGGGAAACCTTGGCTGACGGCGAGAGACAATCATCGTGGACACATTCACTCAGTAACTATTTATTGAGCATCTGCTATGTGAAGTGCTCTGGATCGGGGATACATTCATTCTTTTAAATCCGGTTCTCTGGAAAGAGACTTTGAGAGCGAGATTCGAGTGTAGGCTTATCGGAGTGCCCTGATGAAGACAGCAGGGTTACCCAGCATGGTGGCATATGCCTGTAGTTTTCGTACTTGTGAAGCTGAGACTTAAGGATCATAGGTTCGAGGCCAGCCTCAGCAATTTAGCGAGACCCTGTTTAAAAATAAAAAATAAGGAGCCGGGCGTGGTGGCATACAGTTGTAATCCCAGCATTTGGGAGACTGAGACCGGAGGATCCGGGTTCCCGGCCAGCCTCAGCTACCTAGTGAGGCACTCCACAACTTCGTGAGACCCTGTTTCAAAATAAAGAATAAAAAATAGGGCTGGGGGTATAGCTCGGAGATAGAATGCCCCTGAGTTCAATCCCCAGTATCGCAAGAAAATTAATTAATTAATTAGGACTGGGGGTGTAGCTCAGAGGTAGAATAACCCCTGGGTCCAACCCCCAGTGCCAAAATAAATAAATTAATAAATAAATATAAAAAATAAGCCAGGCGTGGTGGCGCATGCCTGTAATCCCAGTACTTGGGAGGCTGAGACAGGAAGATCACAGGTTTGAGGACAGCGTCAGCAAGTAGAGCTGGGGGCTGTAGCTTGGAGGTAGTATGCCCCTCTGGGTTCAATCCCCAGTACCACGAAAATGAAATAAAATAAAAATTAAATAATAAAATAAAATAGGCCTGAGGACATTGCTAACTTTTTTCAGCAAACACTGGAAGACCCAGGAGGCACTGTGCTCTGGGGATACAGGTGCAAGCAGGACAAATGGCTCTCCTGTAGCTCATATTAGAGTCATAATGGATAAGGTAGGGGTTGGAAATAGAAATTGGAAAGTCCTCATGTACAGAGGGCATTTAAAACACAGGAGTATAGAGACGAGAGTGGGAACCGTGGAGCATACCAACACTTACAGGTTGAGAAGAGGAAGATCTAGTGAACTTCTGCTGAGAAGGGCCTGCAATGAGACGAGAGGGGATCCAGAATAATCTGGGCTTCTGGAGGATGCTCAAGAAAGTTTCCCGCCTTCAGCTGTCAAGTTCTCTTGGAATTGCCCTCAGCCAAGGAAGCTGCCGTCACCAAGTGTTTTCCATTTGATGACATGGGGGTGTAAGGGCTCTGCCCTCTTTCCTTAATTTGGAACATCTCTGCAGGGTCATCTCAGTTTCAGGGCATCTCTGGAGACAGGCTGAGGTCTCTCTTGAGACTACATCAGCATTTCAACTTCTTTCCCCAACCCTGCAGTTGTTGTCTCCTCCTCCTCCTCCTCCTCCTCCTCCTCCTCTTCCTCCGCCCATACTGGGGATTGAACCAGGGACATTCTTCCTCTGAGCTACATCCCTAGCCCTTTTTATTTATTTATTTATTTTATTTAGTAGTACTAGGATTGAACCCAGGTACATTCTACCTCCTAGTTACACTCCCAGCCTGATTTTTTATTTTTATTTTGAAACATGGTCTCACTAAGTTGCCCAGGCTAGCCTGAATGGAAAGGCAGTCCTTTCTGCCACTTGATAGACCTGAAACATGTGACAGGTCTTGAAGCAGGGGAATTTCTTAACAAATAATCACACTCACTTTTAATGATGGCCAATATCTTTGTGTGTGTGTGAGGTACTGGAGATTGAACCCAGGGGCATTCAACCTCCAAACTACACCCTCAGCCAGCCCAATTTTTAAATTTTTGTTTTGCAACAGGGTCTCACTAGATTGCTGAGAGTCTCACTTCTTGCTGAAGCTGTTCTCAAACCTGTGATCCTCCTGTCTCAGCCTCCCTAGTACTATGATTACAAGCATGTGCCACCATACCTGGCTTGATTGCCAATAATTGAATAAAAGGAGCAATTCTATTTAAAACAAATTCTTTTTGTGGTACTGGGGATTGAACCCAGGGGCATTCTACCTCCTAGTTGCACCCTAAGCCCTTTTTTAAGTTTTGAAACAGGGTCTCACTAAGTTATTGAGACTGGTCTCAAACCCATGATTCTCTTGTCTGAGCCTCCCAAGTAC
The DNA here is from genome assembly GCA_004027655.1 of Graphiurus murinus. Taxonomy (NCBI): domain Eukaryota; kingdom Metazoa; phylum Chordata; class Mammalia; order Rodentia; family Gliridae; genus Graphiurus; species Graphiurus murinus. Next base: position 11,468 of record PVLC010015398.1, on the reverse strand, counting down.
ACCATGCCCAGCAGTGTTATAATCTTATGTATGTGTGTGTATGTGGAACTGGGGAAATGAACCCAGAGGGTTCTACCATTGAGCTACACCCCAGTCTTATTTTATGTTTTATTTTGAAACAGGGTCTTGCTGGCCTTGAACCTGCAATCTTCCTGTCTCAGCTTCTCACGTACTGGGATTACAGATGTGTGCTGCCACAGCCAGTTCTTCTTCTTTTTCTTCTTCTTTTTCTTCTTCTTTTTCTTCTTCTTTTTCTTCTTCTTCATTGGAAAACTCGGTTGGCTTGATCAATCCGATTAAATATCTAAACTTTGCCTCCCCAATTATATATCTAGTTCATACCTCTATTATTATATACATCTATAATATAAAGGATAGATTCTGTATTTTAGAGAGAAGAAGCTGGAAAATAAATGAATACACAAGAAGAGCAAGAAGGAGGGAGGAGGGCAAGAGAGATATCAACCATTGCACGCTGCTTTTTTTTTTTTTTTTTTTTTTTTTCCGGTACTAGGGATTGAATAAAGGGTCATTCTACCTCCGAGCTATAACCCCAGTCCCATTTTTTATTCTTTATTTTGAAACAGGTATCATCAAGTCGCAGAGGGCCTCACTAGGTAGCTGAGGCTGGCCACGAACCCTGATCCTCCTTTCTCAGCTTCCTAAGTACTGGGATTACAAGTGTGCACCACCACACCCGGCTTTGCATGTTGCTTTTTTTTTTTTGCGGTACTGGGGATTGAACTCAGGGGCATTCTACCACCAAGCTATACCCCAGCCCTATTTTTTATTCTTTATTTTGAAACCGAGTCTCACTAAGTTGCGGAGTGTCTCACTAGGTAGCTGAGGCTGGCCGAGAACCTGGATCCTCCGGTCTCAGCCTCCACCACGCCCAGCTTGCACGCTGCTTTTGCAAGCACGCAACTTCCATGTTATTAGCCAGAAGCTACCAAGCTCATTGGAGCTTCTGTTTAAAGGGAGTGAATTGGCTTGTAATCCCAGCATTCGGGAGGCTGAGACCGGAGGATCCGGGTCGCGGCCAGCCTCAGCTACCTAGTGAGGCACTCCGCAACTTAGTGAGACCCGGTTTCAAAATAAAGAATAAAAAAATAGGGCTGAGGGTATAGCTCGGAGGTAGAATGCCCCTGAGTTCAACTCCCAGTACCACAAAAAAAAAAAAAAAAAAAAAAAA
>PVLC010015398.1:0-10176 GCA_004027655.1 Graphiurus murinus | reverse complement strand
CGCAGCCAGCCTCAGCTACCTAGTGAGGCACTCCACAACTTAGTGAGATCCTGTTTCAAAAAATAAAGAATAAGAAATAGGGCTGGGGGTATAGCTCAGAGGTAGAATGCCCCGAGTTCAATCAATCCCCAGTATAAAGAAAAAAAAAAGAAAGAAAACTGAGGCTTACAGGGGATAAGCAACTTACCTGGAGTCACAGGTATTAAGCAGGGGAGCCGAGATTCAAACTCAAGTCTGCCTTAGGCCTAGGTCCAGGGTTTTTCTTTTACTATTTGGCCAGAAGCCATTGCCAAACACTGCCAACAAGCAATGATGTGTCAGTAACTCTATAGTGTTTTATTTTGTTTGGTGCTGAGGATTGAACTCAGGGCCTTGTGCAAGCTAAGTACACAGTCTACCCTTGACCTGCACCCACCAACCTGTCTACAGTGCCTTTTAAAATTATTATTTTTTTTTTTTTGAGGTACTGGGGATGGAACCCGGGGGCATTCTACCTCCAAGCTACAGCCCCAGCCCTATATATTTTTTATTCTTTATTTTGAGACAGGGTCTCACAAAGTTGTGGAGGGCCTCACTAGGTAGCTAAGGCTGGCTGCGAACCCGGATCCTCTGGTCTCAGCCTCCAAAATGCTGGGATTACAAGTGTGGGCCACCATGCCCGGCTCTTTTAAAATTATTACTAACAAGTTCAAATTACTGAAATCCAAAACAAATACTTATTTAATGTGTGTGTATGATGCTTGCCGAGGATTGACACAAATGCTTTTTTTTTTGCGGTACTGGGGATTGAACTCAGGGGCATTCTACCTCCAAGCTACACCCCAAGCCCTATTTTTTATTCTTTATTTTGAAACAGGGTCTCACTAAGTTGCGGAATGCCTCACTAGGTAGCTGAGGCTGGCCGCGAACCTGGATCCTCCGGTCTCAGCCTCCCGAATGTTGGGATTACAAGCATGCGCCACCACGCCCAGCTTACAAATGCTTTTTTGTTTGTTTGTTTGCTTGCTTGTTTGTTGGTACTGGGGATTTTACCGAGGGACATTCTATCTTGGCGCTACTCTGCCAGTCCTTTTATTTTAATTAATTAATGTATTTATTTATTTATTTATTTATTTAATGGTACTGGGTGTTGAACCTAGGGGCATTATACCTCCAAGCTATGCCCCTAGTCCTATTTTATTTGAAACAGGGTCCTGCTAGGTCGCTGAGTTTGTCCTTGAACCTATGATACTCCTGTCTCAACCTCTCAATTACTGGATTACAGGCATGTGCCACCATGCCAAGCTTATTTTTTTATTTTGAAACGGTCTCACTAGGTTGCTGAGAGTCTCACTAGTTTGCTGAGGCTGGTCTTGGACCTCTAATCCTCCTGACTCAGCTTCCCAATTATTTGGATTACAGGCATGTGCTACCACCATGCCTGGCTTGTTTTTGTTTTCATTTTTGTTTTGTGGTGCTGGGGATCGAATCAAGGCTGCACACATGCTAGGCAAGTCCTTAACCAAGGAACTACATCCTCGGCTCTTGGCACGAATGCTGACTCTGGCTAACAGAACCTTGTCCTGCGTCATGTTTCTGAACACCGGTTGCCTCCATACACGGTTTGCCTTCTCCCATGCCATCTCACCCACCCTTGGGAGACCTTGCCAGAGCTCTCACAGTGACCCAGCCTGATGCTGGTGTCCTAAAACACCCTACTCCCTTAGGGGCTGAGGTCTTTCTCCTCCTCAAAGAAGCCCCCTCCCTTCTCATCTCCCTTACAAGCTGTGTAACCAAGGACCCCGCCTGATCGCCCTGGGGCTGTGTTTGGCTTGCAGGCCTGTCAGAATGGAGGGGCTTGCTGAAATGGAGATGCTAAGGACACTGAAAGGGCCTCCCACAGGGGAGATCAGCGTGCATCTGGTGGCCAGAGATAGCCCAGGTTCCGGTCCTCACCTGCCCACAACTGCCTTTATCATTCCAGGTAAGTCCAAGCCGGGGCTAGGGAGGGGGAGTAACTCCATACCTGCTGAAGCAGGTGCAGCTCCTGGGAGAAGGTGACACTTCTCACTTTCCTACTCCGGCCTTCTTTCACTGGTAGCAGGATTGAGGTAGAGCCACCAGTGTCACAGTACCGTATATATCTGTGTATCCATCCGCAGCCAGCTCGGCTACCCTTGGCCTGCCCAGCAGTGCCCTCGATGTGACCTGCTTCCCCCGGGAGCCAATCCACGTGGGTGCCCCGGAGCGTGTTACTGGTGGTGACCCAGCCATAGCCACTGTCCTGCCACAGCTAAGCTCTGGGCCAGCGGCCTGCCCTAGCGCCAGTACAGTGCGGCTATTGGAGTGGACGGAGGCTGTGGAACCGCCCCCTGGGAGTGGCCGACGGGTCAGTGCCTGTGGGGATTGGCTAGGCCCCCGGAGCTTCAGCTGTGGGGCGGGGCCTGTGGGGCTGGAGGCGGAGCCGGAGGCAGAAAGTGGGAGGCGGGCTGAGATAGATGATGGATCCTTGGGAGGAGGGACTTTGAATTTGGGGCTTGGGTTGAAGTACTCCTGGACCTAGGGACTCTGGGGACGTTGAGCGAAGCACCGTGGGATTGGGCCTGCAGGTGCCGGGGGTGTGGCCTCGAGGACTGGGTCTAGAGCGGGGTTTAGAGTGAGGCAGGGGGCGGGGCCTTGGGGCTTGCCAGGGCGCCAGCAGCATGAGATCCAGTGGGCCGCATCCGAGGTGGGTCGATGGCTGGTGAACACAGCACTATTGTCATGCTCTCCCGCGCTCCAGTTTCGGATAAGCGAGTATGCCCCGCTAAACATGGTGGGAGTGGAGCCACCACCGACTCCTGAGCCGCGGCGCCAAGGAGTAGCCCAACGTGAAGATGGTGCGGCCCCCGCAGGAGGTCGCGAAGCTGGCACTCAACAACCTGGTAGGATCCCACTCTCGCCGCTGTGCCAGGGCCTGAGCTCTTGATGACCCTCAGTTGAGGGTGTGGCGCCGCAGGTGCACCCAGGGCTTGGTTCTGAGTGAAGGCCAGCGCTGTCCAGTACGGAGGAGTGACCACGTGGAGGCGGGGCCTGAGGGGATGTGGGTGGAGCCTGTGCATGGGTGGGAGGCCTGAGGCCCAGTTGGCCCCCACAGAGAACCTCCCCCAGAACCCTCCAGAAGAACCATCTCAGGATCCCCCGGAGAATGAGAGCACCTGTCAGTGCCAGGCGTGCGGGCCTCAAAACAGCGCGGGTCCTGATCTTGGTTCCTCCAACAATGACTGCCCTCAGCTATTCCAGGAGCGGTAAGGGGGAGGGGGTCGCAGCCATACTTGCTCTGTTTTCAGCTCCCACAACCCCTTTCCTGCTCATGGGGGAGGCGGGGGTGGGGCGGTGCAGGGCAGGGGGTTCTTTCGCTAAGGCTGCTCCTCCCTCAGGTCAGTCATAGTGGAGAATTCCTCAGGATGCGCCAGCCCTTCTGATCTCCTCAAACCTATGAAGAAGAGGAAGCACAGGGAATACCAGAGCCCACCAGAGGAGGACTTGGGGCCAGAGGCCATGGTAGGAAAGGGGCAGTGGGGAGGGAGGAGGGAGGGAAGCAGAAGTAGGCTGGAGCCCATGCCTCAATTCTCACTGTCTTCTCATCAATGCAAGATATGGGGCTGGGCCAGAGAAGACACCCATAATGTCTTATCAGATTTGGGGTCCCATCTTGAGTCCGGTTCTGCACCTGATTGGAGGGTAGTAAAGCTCTGTTGGTTTTCTGGAGCCTCCATCTCAGCCCAGTGTCAGGGTTAAGGCACATTCACGTGAATTGACACCCAAGGCCGCTATGTGGGAGGTGGAAGACTCCATCACTGGAAACCAGGAGCAAGGCCAGAGGCCCTGAAACACAGGCGTGTGTCTGCAGAAGTGGGAAGAGACAGAGCATGACGGATTCCGCTGGGCAGGCAAAGTTAGCACATAGCTCAAGGTCCATGCACTCAGTCTCCCTGCCTAGCAACGAGGAGAACTGTAGTCAGGCCATGTAACTAGGGTGTGCACGCTCCCACAAGTCTGTCCGCAGCGGTAGTGGGTTGTCTGCTGAGCTGTGTTCCTGCGGGCGGACTAGAAGTAATTATGCCTGTTCGGAGCAGAATACATGTGGCCAGAGAGCCAGGCGGGGGCCAGGAACAGAGGCTGGGCCTTCAGCCCATGAGGACAGAAAGCTGGGATGAGGCTTTCCTTCCCAGGAGAAACAAAAAGAAGGAAAGAATCCAGAGGAGCAACCCACGACTAGCACCCCAGAGAGTGAGGAGCGGAGCCACGGCCAGCCTGGTATGGTCCCCGGCGTGTATATATTCATGTGAGAAGGTGCGAGGCTGGGAATGTGGGTCATGGTTGAGATGTACGCAGATGAGCATGGGCTACTGTATGTGAAAGAAAGCTCGTGAGAGGCTGTTTCTGGCTTGTGTATTAGTATATGTGTGTTCTCGGGGATTATAGGTCACATGTTTGTTTATTCTTTTTTTTTTTTTTTTTTTTTTGTGGCACTGGGGATTGAACCCAGGGACATTCTACCTCCAAGCTACACCCCCAGCTCTATTTTGTTTTTATTTCGAAACAAAGTCTCGCTAGGTTAATGAAAGCCTCACTATTTGCTGAGGCTGTCCTCAAATATGCAATCCTCCTGTCTCAATCTCTCAAGTACTGAGATTACAAGAGTGATCCACCATGCCTGACTATGTTTTTTCTTTATTGAAAGTTGGCCCCACTGCCAGAGAAATCTTGGCTCAGTATCTGAAGAAGACTCTAGCAGAATTTTGTTTGGTTTGGTTTGGTTTGATGCTAGAAATTGAATGCAGGGGCCTTCTACCTCTGAGCTACACCCCCAGTCCTTTTTTATTTTTTATTTGGAAATAGGGTCTTGTTAAGTTGCTGAGGTTCACTGAACTGCTGAGACCGGCTTCAAATCTGCAATCTCCTGTCTCAGCCTCCAAAATGCTGGGATTACCAGCATGTGCCACCATGCCTGGCTAGGTTTTTTGGTTTTGAGTACTGGGGTTTTAATCCAGGGGCATTCTACCTCTGAGCTACACACCCAGCCCTTTTTATTTTTTTTGAAATAGGGTCTCACTAAGTTGCTGAGGATCTAAGTTGCTGAGGCTGGCCTCAAACCTGCAATCTTCCTGTCTCAGCTTCCCAAGTACTGGAATTATAAGTGTGGGCCACTGCATCCACCTTTCAGAGGTTTAAGAGTTAGTAACAGCCAAGCGTGGTGGCACCCGCTTGTAATCCCAGTACTTGGGAGGCTGAAACCAGAGGATCTGGGTTCGCAGCCAGCCTCAGCTACTTAGTGAAGCCCTCCGCAACTTAGTGAGACCCTGTTTCAAAATAAAGATTAAAAAAATAGGGCTTGGGGTATAGCTCAGAGGTAGAATACCCCTGGGTTCAATCCTCAGTACCGGAAAAAAAAAAAGAATTAGTAACATGTGACTCATGTACACACTCGGGCCTTCTCTTTCATAGATTTCCTTCACCTTTTCAATTGCCATTTTGTATGAGTAATCGTTTTCTGACACACCATTGCAAAAGTCTTTACAGCTTATTCAGCCATGAATAGCTATTAGGATCATTGTAACAGCTAGTGACATTCTCCTGTCATCCCTCCTGCTGCCCACAGCCAGATCTAGCGTCTGTGACGGCTTTCCCCAGGATGAGCTTGCCATAGCCATTTCAGATTCAGAACCTCTATTCTCTTTCCTTATCTTTACTTTAGGCAAACACAATTTGGTTATTTACCTTTTTACTTTACTGTTCTTTAAATATTCTAGGTATAAGTCCTTTGTCAGATGTGTATTTATAAATATTTTCTCCAGGTCTATGCTTGCCTTTTTTTTTTTTTTTTTTTTCTAGATGACATCCATGGTATCCAAAGTCCATCACTGGAAACCATTCTGTCTTTCTAGATCTGTGGATGGCAAGGGCAACCTTGAAGTTCTCTAAAATGACTTCGGGGTCACTATCCTATTGTCTTAATGAATAGAACCAGGCTTCTTCTCTTTTTGTGGTACTGGGGATTGAACTCAAGGGCATTCTACCTCCGAGCTATACCCCCAGCCCTATTTTTTTTTTTTTTTTATTCTTTATTTTGAAACAGGGTCTCACTAAGTTGCGGAGGGCCTCACTAAGTAGCTGAGGCTAGCCGCAAACCCGGATCCTCCAGTCTCAGTCTCCCAAATGCTGGGATTACAATGTGTACCACCATGCCTGGCTTAATCTTTATTTTGAAACAGGGGCTCACTAAGTCGCGGAAGGCCTCACTAAGTAGCTGAGCCTGTCCACGAACCTGCAATCCTCCTGTCTCAATCTCCCAAGTACTGGGATTACAAGCATGCACCACCATGCCTGATTTTTGTTTTGTTTTGAAACAGGGTCTTGCTAGGTTGCTGAGAGTCTCACTAAGTTGCTGAGGCTGGCTTTCAAACCTGCGATCCTCCTGTCTCAGCCACCCAAGTAGGCTAAAAAAAGATAACAAATGTTCACTGCACCATCATACGTGGCTCACACTTCAGTTATCAATGATGGATTTATTTGTCAACAATGCTTTTGCTTTGGAGCTATTATGAATAATGCTAAAATGAACATTTGTGTATGTGTTTTTGCGCGGGCATGTTTTTCTTAGATATGTACCCAGAAGTTGACTTGTTTTTCATATGGTAACTTTACGTTTAGCCTTTTGAGGAACCACCAGACTATTTTCCAAAATGGCTACATCATTTTACATTCCCACCAGCAATATGTGAGGATTCCGGTTTATCCAGTGCTTGGTATCTGTCTTTTTTTTTTAGCTTATCCATCTTCGTAGGTGTGAAGTGGTAGCTCATTGTGGTTTTGATTTGCATTTTCCTGATGGTTAATGGTGTGTTGAGCATCTTTTTGTGTGCTTATTGGCCATTTATACATTTTCTTTGGAGAAGTGTCTATTCAGATACTTGCCCATTTTTTTAATTGGGTATAAGAAAACAGATTTTCTGTTGAAATACAAGAGTGCCATATGGAATTGAGGAACAAGTTGAGAATATGAGTTTTTAAATTCAGTACAAGACATTGATCTGTATGCCACTTACAGAAACACTTTCTTAGATGAGGTCCCTATTCCAAGTTCACATGCCAAATTCTGTGAATTGTTCATTCTTCTAGGAAGATGGCCCATGGCTTTCATTAGCTTCTCTAAAGGGTCCAGATGTAATAGCACTAATCCATTCATGAGGGCAGGACCTTTAGGACCTAATCACCTTTTAAAGGTCTCGCCTCTTTTATTGTGTGTGGTACTGGGGATTGAGCCCAGGGACATTCTACCTCTGAGCTATACCTCCCAGCCCTATTTTATTTTTTATTTTGGAATGGGGTCTCACTAAGTTGCTGAGGGTCTTGCAAAGTTGCTGAAGCTGGCCTCAAACCTGTGATCCTCCTGTCTCAGCTTCCCAAGAACTTGAATTACAGGCATGTGCCACTATGCCCAGCTAAGATCTCACCTGTTTTTTGTTTTTGTTTTTGTTTTTGTTTTGTGTGTGTGTGTGTGTGTGTGTGTGTGTGTGTGTGTGTGAGAGAGAGAGAGAGAGAGAGAGAGAGAGAGAGAGAGAGAGACTGTAGATTGAACTCAGTGGCATTCTGCCTCCAAACTACACATCCAGACTTATTTTTTTTATTTTGAAACAGGGTCTCACTAAGTAGCTGAGGCTGACCTTGAACCCATTATCCTCCTGTCTCAGCCTCCCAAGTACTGGGATCATAGGTATGTGCCACACATCTTAACTCTTAGTACTGTCACCATGGCAATTAAATTTCAACATGAAGCCAGGCGTAGTGGCGCACACTTGTAATCCCAGTACTTGGGAGGCCAAGATGGGAGGATCGCAGGTTCACGGCCAGCCTCAGCTACTTAGTGAGGCCTTCTGCAACTTAGTGAGACCCTGTTTCAAAATAAAGAATAAAAAATAGGGCCAGGGTTATAGCTTGAAGGTAGAACACCCCTGAGTTCAATCCCCAGTACCGCAAAAAAAAAAAAAAAAAAAAAAAAAACAGAATGCATTCATTCCATCCCAATAGCACCCACATTCATAATTCATTCCAGTATCAACTCAGGAGTCCAAATTCTCATCCGAATTAGATGCGAGTGAGACTTAAGGCATGAGTCATCCTGAGGCAATTCCCTTCAGCTGTGCGCCTATGAAATCGAAATAAGTTACCTACTTTCAAAATACAGTGACAACACAAATAGAGAAAGGACATTCCCTTTCCTAAATTGGAAGGAGGAAAGAAAAAAGCAGTAACTACACCCAAATAATTCCAAAGCCAACTAGGAAAACAACCTTCAGTCTTAACGCTGCAGAATAATCTTTTATACCATGGGCTACCACCCTGATACAGAGGGGGCTTTAGACCCCACAGCCTTCGGCCGCTCATCACAGCTTGGAGTCCTGCAGACCTCTCAGGCTGGCCTTGCACGCCAGTAGCTCCACAGTCCTGGGGTCTTGGCAGTGGTCTACTGTCACAGTTCCAGTAGGCATGACCCTAGGGGCTCTCTGCAGTGGCTCTTCCCAGTCACAAATCTTTTCCTGAGCCCTCAAACTGTCTGTGACATCTTTAAAATCTAGATGGAGAAAGTCAAGTCCCCACATCTCTTGTATTGTGCACACCTGCAGAATTAGCACCGTGTGGATGCCGCCAAGGTTTGCAGCTTGTACCTCCTGCGGCAGCAGGTTGAACCGCACCTGGCTCTGCTCTCGCTATGGCTGGGGTGGCTGTGAGTCTGCAGCAGAAGAGTTGGAGCTGAGACCTGAGACAGCCCTGGGCAAGGAGCTCAAGGGGACCCGGGCCCATCCCTGGGAACTGTCCCGCCTTCCTACATCTTTATGGAAGAGGAAGAGTTCTCTAAAATGACTTTGGGGTCACTTTCTCATTGTCTTGATGAATAGAACCTGGCTTCCTCCTAGCCATATTAGCAAACCATCTTAGCAAAGAGACTCTTAGCAAACAGTCACCTGGCCACACCGTTGGTTTGTTCTCCTAAATACCTAAATACACCTTTTCTTTATTTTCATGGGCAGGTTACATTTTCTAAGTCTCTCTCTCTCTCTCTCTCTCTCTCTCTCTCTCTCTCTCTCTCTCTCTCTCTCTCTTTAGGGCCTGGAACATGCTAAGCAAATACTCTATTACTGAGCTATGTCCCCAGTCCCTTATTTTTTAATTATAAATTCCATCAGGTGATTTATTTTCTCTCATATCTTAGTATACACAGTTAAAAGTAACCATGCGCCAGGCATGGTGGTGCAACAGCCCTCCTTCTTGATAGGAACTCTTAGTCCCTTTTTTTTTTTTTTCTTTTTCCTGCTATTACACAGCCTGGGTAATTTATAAGTGATAGAAGTGTATTTGGCCCGCATATCTGGAGGCTGAGAAGTCTAAGAACATGATCCTGGCATCTGGCGAAGCCTTTGTGCTGTGTCATTCCATGGTAGAAGAGCAAGACAGTGTGAGACAGAGAAAAAATTGGGTCCAATTTATCCTTTTTATGAAAAACCCATCCCCACAATACCTAACCCACACCTGTGACCACGGCATGAATCCATTCATAAGGGCAGAGTCCTCCTGACCCAATCACCTCTTAAAGGCCTCACTTCTTACTACTATCGCACTGCTATTATATTTAAGCATCTCAGCCAGGTCTGGTGGTGCATACCCATAATCCCAGTACTTGGGAAGCTGAGACAGAATGATCATGGGTTCAAAGCCAGCCTTAGCAACTTAGTAAGACCCTGTTTCCAAATAAAAAATAAAATAGGACTAGTGGTATAGCTCAGAGGTAGAGTGCCCTTAGGTTCAATGCCTAACACCACAAAATAGAAAAAGAAAAAGAAAAAAAAAATCCCAGAGGGGACATTCAAACCAGAGCTTCCTAAAAACTGAAGGCAGCCGGGCGTGGTGCACATGCTTGTAATCCCAATACTTGGGAGGCTGAGATAGGAGGATTGCACGTTCACAGCCAGCCTCAGCTACTTAGTGAGACCCTGTTTCAAAATAAAGAATTAAAAAAAAAAAAATAGAGCCAGACATGGTGGCGCACGCTTGTAATCCCAGTACTTTGGAGGCTGAGATTGGAGGATCCGGGTTCGCGGCCAACCTCAGCTACTTAGTGAGGCCCTCCGCAACTTAGTGAGACCCTGTTTCAAA
>PVLC010015397.1:0-37328 GCA_004027655.1 Graphiurus murinus | reverse complement strand
AAAAAAAAAAAAAAAAAAAAAAAAGGGCTGGGGGTGTAGCTCGGTTCAATCCCCAAACACACACACACACACACACACACACACACACACACATACACACACACACACCAAAGAGGAAATAACTCAAATATCTACTCAAATACAAAGAATGAAATATTATTTAGCAATAAAAGCAATGAAGTACTGCTGGGCATGGTGGTACACACCTGTAATCCGAGCCACTAGAGAGGCAAAGGTACAAGAATCACAATTTCAAGGCCAGCCTGGTCAACTTGATGAGACCGTGTCTCAAATAAAAATATAAAAGGGAGCCAGGTGTGGTGGCACACATTTGTAATCCCAGTACTTGGGAGGCTGAGACAGGAGGATTTGGGTTTGCAGCCAGTCTCAGCTACTTAGTGAGGTTCTCTGCAACTTAGTGAGATCCTGTTTCAAAATAAAGACTAAAAAATGGACTTGGTGTGTAGCTTGGAGGTAGAATGCCCCTAGGTTCAATTCCCAATACGGCAAAAAAAAAAAAAAAAAAAAGTTAAAAATTAAAAAAATATACAGATAATATATATGTGCAAAGTACAGAATAGTCAAAGGTATAGAGAGAGCAAATTTGTGGCTATTTAAGTCTGGCTAAGCCAGTTATGGTGACACATGCCTGTAGTCACAGAATTGGGAGGCTGAGACAGGCTGTCCTCAAACAGCCTCAACAACTTAGAGAGAATCCCAGCAACTTAGTGAGACCCTGTTTCAAAATAAAAAATAGAAAGGTCTTAGGGTATAGCTCAGGGGTAGAAGGCCCCTAGGTTCGCAGGGCCTGGTGGCTCATGTTTGTAATCCCAATACTTGGGAGGCTGAGACAGGAGGATCACAGGTTCATGGCCAGCCTCAGCTACTTAGTGAGGCCCTCTGCAACTTAGTGAGAGCCTGTTTCAAAAATAAAGAATAAAAATAGGATTGGGATGTAGCTTGGAGGTAGAATGCCCCTGGGTTCAACCCCCAGCACCAAAAAAAAAAAAAAAAATGCCCTTAGGTTCAATTCCCAGTAAAGTAACACCCATACACACACACTTACCTGAGTAGAGGTTTTAAGGGAAAATGAAGGGTGGCTGCTAATGGATACAAGGTTTCTCTTTGGGGAGTGGTGGTGATTAAAAACATTCTAAATTGATTACACAAACTCTGTGAATATAATAAAAAGCATTAAATTTTACACATTTAACAATTAGGTTATTTATTTTATTTTATTTAATTTTTTGGAATTCCTGGGGATGGAACCCGGGGGCATTATACCTCTGAGCAACATCCCCAATCCTAATTTTTATTCTTTATTTTGAAACAGGGTCTCACTAAGTTGCGGAGGGCCTCACTAAGCAGCTGAGGCTGGCCGCAAACCCAGATTCTCCAGTCTCAGCCTCCCAAATGCTGGGATTACAATCATGCACCACCACGCCTGGCTCCCCTAGTCTTATTTTTTATTCTTTATTTTGAAACAGGATTTCACTAAGTTGCAGAGAGCCTCACTAAGTAGCTGAGGTTGGCTGAGAACCAGGATCCTCCTGTCTCAGCCTCCCAAGTACTGGGATTACAAGTGTGTGCCACCACACCTGGTTTAAACAGTTAGGTTAATCATTTAAAAAACTGAAAATATCATTTTTTAGAAATTATTAGCCAGGCATGGTGACACATGCTTGTAATCCCAGTACTTGGAAGGCTGAGGCAGGAGAATCACAGGTTCAAGGACAGCCTCAGCAACTTAGTAAACCTCAGTAACTTAACAAAACTCTATTTCAAAATAAAAAATAAAAAAGGCTCAGAGGTAGAATGTCCCTAGGTTCAACTCCTAATACAAAAAAAAAAAAAATGAAACATTTTCTTAGCTGGAAAATTGTTTTATAAATATAGCTACAGTATTGTTTTGTAGACTAAGAAGTTTTGTTATAAGCCCACAGAGCAGAATGAAAAATTTATGCAATGCACTTCATATTGGTTGTTGAGTTCTTTGCTGAAATTAAATCAGTATGGTGCATTGATCCTGCTTCAAAGGCAGGTACAGAAAGGATTTTCAATAGGATGAACCATGTATGGATGGAAAAGCAGAAGAAAATATGTGTAGAGTCAGGTATTTTCTTCAACATTCTGTCCACATTTTTCTGAAATGAAAGAACACTCTAAACAGTAAAACACATGAAAACCCCAAGGGAAATGATACAATAAGTAAAACATGCAGAATACATTTATTTCGTGTATGTGGTACTGGGGATTGAACCCAGGGGCATTCTATCACTGAGCTATATCCCCAGCTCAGCTGTACCCCCCTTTTTAAATTTTGAGTTAGGATCTTGCTAAGTGGTCCGGGCTGTTTTTGAACCTGAAATCCTCCAGTCTCAGTCTCCCAAGTACTGGGATTACAAGTTTGTGCCACCACACCTGGCTGAAAGGGATTTTTTTTTTTTTTTTGCGGTACTGGGGATAGACCCAGGGGGCATTCTACCTCCAAGCTACACCCTAGCCCTATTTTTATTCTTTATTTTTGAAACAGAGTCTCACTAAATTGCAGAGGGTCTCACTAAGTAGCTGAGGCTGGCGGCAAACCCAGATCCTCTAGTCTCAGCCTCCCAAGTACTAGGATTACAAGCGTGTGTCACCATGCCCGGCTTGAAAGGGATGTTTCTTTATTTTCGTGTGTGTGTGTGTGTGTGTGTGTGTGTGTGTGTGTTACTGGGGATTGAATCCAAGGGCATTCTACCTCCAAGCTATATCTCCAATCCTTTTTGAAACAGGGTCTTGCTTGGTTGCTGAGAGTATTGCTATATTGCTGAATCTGTCCTCAAACCTGTGATCCTCTTGTCTCAGCCTCCCAAGTACTGGGATTACAAGTGCACCAAGAACTGGGATTACAAATGCACTGCCATGCCTGGAAAGGGACATTTTTCCCCCTCCCTCCCTTCCTTCCTTCCTTCCTTCCTTCCTTCCTTCCTTCCTTCCTTCCTTCCTTCCTTTTTTTTGTACCAAGAATTGAGCTATGGGGCATTCTACCTCTGAGCTACACCTCCAAGCCCTATTTTATTTTTATTTTGAAACAGGGTCTCACTAGGTTGATAAGAGTCTCATCAACTTGCTGAGGCTGTCCTTGAACCTGTGATCCTCCTGTCTCAGTCTCCCAAGTACTGGGATTATAGGCGTGTGCCACCACACCTGGTTTGGGGCATTTCTTCATTGCCATCTCCACTCCCCAGCACCATTTGCACCCTCAACTAGGCACAGAGAGTGGAGAGCATCTGTGCATAACAGGCTGTCTATTTTCTCAGGTGGTGCCCGTGTGTTGGGCAGGAGGGCTGATGGCGAAGACACTCTTAGGTGGGTGGCAGAGGGTGCTGGGCCCAAGAAGGGTGGCCTCTGCAAGCAGCACTGCCATCTTGTGGCTTGGGATGGTCCCAACTCTGCGTGAGGCCCCAGTGACCCTCAGTGGGACTCTGTGTTCTTCAGAAGAAAACATGAGGTAATTCAGTAGCATTCCTTTAAATTTTTTTTTTTTTTTTTTTTTTTTTTTTTGCGGTACCGGGGATTGAACTCAGGGGCATTCTACCTCCGAGCTACACCCCCAGCCCTATTTTTTTTTTTTATTTTTGAGACCGAGTCTCACTAAGTTGCGGAGTGCCTCACTAGGTAGCTGAGGCTGGCCGCGAACCCGGATCCTCTGGTCTCAGCCTCCCGAATGCTGGGATTACAAGCGTGCGCCACCACGCCCGGCTTTTAAATATTATTTTTATCATTTTGTTTTTAATATAAAAGCAATTTAGTCCAGGTGTGATAACACATGCCCATAATCCCAGTATTTGGGAGGCTGAGACAGGGGGATTGCTGGTTTGAGACCAGCCTCAGTAATTTAGTGAGACCCTGTTTCAAGAATAAAAAATTAAATAGGCCTAGTGAGGCACTCCGCAACTTAGTGAGACTCGGTTTCAAAATAAAGAATGAAAAATAGGGCTGGGGGTATAGCTCGGAGATAGAATGCCTCTGAGTTCCATCCCCAGTACTGCAAAAAAAAAAAAAAAAAAAAATTAAATAGGGCTGAGGATGTAGCTCAGAGGTAGAACACATCTGGGTTCAACCCCCAGTACCCCCACCTCACACACATAAAGTAATTTTTCTGGTCTGTAATCCAAGCTACTTGGGAGGCTGAGGCAGGAGGATTACAAATTCAAGGCCAGCCTGGGCAATTTAGCAAGACCTTGTCTCAAAGTAAAAATTTAAGGTGGTCGGGCATGGTGGTGCATGTTTATAATCCCAGTATTTGAGAGGCTGAGACAGGAGGATTAAAGGTTCATGGCCATGCTCAGCAACTTAGTGAGGTCCTCTGCAACTTAGTGAGACCCTGTTTCAAAATAAAAGAATAAAATAGGGCTGGGGGTGTAGCTTGGGGGTATAATGTCCCTGGGTCCCATTCCTAGAACCACACACAAAAAAAAAAAAAAAAAAAAGAGAGAGAGAGAGCCGGGCATGGTGGCGCACGCTTGTAATCCCAGCATTCGGGAGGCTGAGACCGGAGGATCCGGGTTCGTGGTCAGCCTCAGCTACCTAGTGAGGCACTCCGCAACTTAGTGAGACTCGGTTTCAAAATAAAGAATAAAAACTAGGGCTGGGGGTATAGCTCGGAGGTAGAATGCCCCTGAGTTCAATCCCTAGTACCGCAAAAAATAAATAAATAAATAAATAAATAAATAAATAAATAAATAGGGCTGGGGGTGTAACTCAGTACAGCAAATAAATAAATAAATAATGGTGTATCTCAGAGGTAGACTAACCCTGGGATCAATCCCCACTATCCAAAACAAACAAACAAACAAACAAATAAATAAATAAAACCATGATCACACCTGAGATTAACAACAAAGCTATAATATCATCTAATATTTTATATATATGGAAATTTCCTCAGTTCTCCCCAATTGTAGCTTTATTTAAAATTCTGATTCAGCCGGGCATGGTGGTGCACACTTTGTAATTCTTTTTCTTGGGAGGCTGAGACAGGAGGATCTCAGGTTCAGGGACAGCCTCAGCAATTTAGTGAGGCTCTCAGCAACCTAGTGAGATCCTGTTTCCAAATAAATAAAATCGCTCTGGGAGTCTAATGGTAGAATGCTTCTGGGTTCAATCCCCAGTACCACAAATAAAATAAAATTCCAATTCAATCAAAGATACTGAATTGTATCTTTTAATCTGGAATCATCACTCCTTTCTTTTTCCATGATATTGTCTTTTTTAATTTTTTTTTTCTTTTTCCGTACTGGGGATTGAACCCACAGACATTCTACCTTTGAGCTACATCCCCAGCTCTATTTTTTATTCTTTATTTTGAAATAGGATCTCACTAAGTTGTGGAGGGCCTCACTAAGTAGCTGAGGCTGGTCTTGAACCTGGATCTTCCAGTCTCAACCTCCCAAGTACTGGGATTACAAGCATGCACTACCACACCTGGCTTGACAGTCTTTTTGGAGACTCCAGGCTCTGCTTTTTCACAGAATGTCCCATACTTTCAATTTGGCAATTGTTTCCTCATGGTGCTATTTAATTTGCTCCTTTGCCCCCTGTGTTAAAGCAGAAGTTAGTTCCAGAGGCCCTGTATGAAAGAGCTGTACTCTAGTTGATAGCATTGGTTCTGATTATTTTCTGTTCTTCCCTGTCAGGTGATTATACATCTGCTGCTTTTGCTGTGTGACCTGCAGTGCTTCTTTTTGTAGGGAGAATATACTTCATTGTCCTGTTGATGGCAAGCATAGCTTTGGCCATTGAAACGTGAGTGGAGACGACTCTGCTCTTTCCTACAGAAGCCTTAAGAGCTGTTGTGGGCTTCCACCAACTTTCTTTTTCCCTCTGCCATGAGGTTGATGTGTTCCAGTTAGAGGCTTTGTCTTTTGTCTGGATCCCGGAATGGAGATTATAATACAGAGCAGAACCACCAGTGACCATAGCTGACATGCAATGCCCAGGAGAAATAAGTTCTTACATTGTTTGTTTCTGTAGTGTAACTTAGGGAAAGCTAATTAAAATATAAACACATGAGCTCTCTTATTTATTTCATCACAGGGAATCCTTGCTACATCCATGGATTTGCAGGACTCTTTGTAATACCAGAGTTTTCTAGGTTCCAGAATCACAACCAAAGGCAACCCTGGATCTGATCCTGCCCTTGAGCAGCTCAAAAAATGGCTTTGGGGACCAGAGTGTGGGCCATCTTTCCAGGTTGACTAAAGGAAGGGTTGGATGGAGAAGATGGGGTCTGGAAAGTGTCTGGCACACATAGTATTACAGTATTCTGTTAAATGAGTGATTTGCATCCTTGTTCAGGGGTTTTCAAAAGCCAATCTATGAATCATGGATGATCTTGATATTTTTACTAGACAAGAGCAAAATGAGGCTTGGTGTAGGGGTACATACCTATAATCCCAGCTGAAGTCTTCAGGAGACTGAGGCAGAAGGATAGCAAGTTCAAGGCCAGATTGGGCAACTTAGTGAGACCCTGTCTCAAAATATAAAGTAAAAGGGGCTGAGAGTGTAGCTCAGTGTTTGAGTGCTTGCTCAACATGCACAAGGTCCTACGTTCAACCCCAGCACTGAGAGAAAAAAATAAAAAAAGACCTGTTAATTCACTTAACAAAGTATTTACTAATTACAAAGGGGAAAAAAGTAATTTAACAGTGGAGAGGCCTTGGGGCTACCATTTTCACTAAGTAATCAAAGTTTACATTTCTTAAAATAGGAAAAACCAATGTCATGTACTTTCTGATGTCATATGCTGAGAAAGGACACATTATAAAGGTAATATAAAAATGCATTACCTGAATGTAATCATGAGAAAACATCAGACAAACTCCAACAGAGGAACATTCTACTTAATAATTGTGCTTGCCCAGGTGTGATGGCACATGCTTGTAACCCCAGTGCTTGGGAGGCTGAGACAGGAGGACCACAGATTCACAGCCTCAGCAAGTAGTGAGACTCTCATCAACCTAGTGAGACCCTGTTTCCAAATAAGAAATAAAATCAGGCTGGGGGTGTAGCTCAAAAGTAGAATGCTTCTGGATTCAATTCCCAGTAACTAACACACATACACATACGCCAAAAAAAAAAAAAAAAAAAGGCCTCCTGGACGCGGTGGCACACACTTGTAATCCCAGTATTTGGGAAACTGAGACTGGAGGATCAGAAGTTCAAGATCCTGTTTCAGAATAAAAAATAGGACTGGGAGTGTATCTTGGAGGTAGAATGCCCCTGAGTTCAATCCCCAGTACTACAAAAAAAAAAAAAAAAATCACGAACACTTCCCCCCCCACACCCACACACCCACACACCCACACACCCACACCCCCCACACACACACACGTCAATGTCATGAGAGACAAAGAGAGGCTGAGAAAGTGTTCTAGATTGAAGGATACTGAAGAGCCATGACAACTAAAAGCAATGTGTGTGTGATCCTAGAGTGGATCCTGGGCCAGAGAGAACAGAAAAGGAAGAAAAGAGGAGGAGAAAGGAGAAGAGGAGGAATAAAAAAGAGGAAGAGGGGGCTTGTGGGTATAGCTCAATGGAAGATTGCATGCCATGCTTGGTGGGTTTGATCTGGAAGAGGAGGAGGAAGAGAAGGAGGAGGAAGAGGAGGAGGAGAAAAAGAGAAAAGAAAAAGAAGGGGGAGGGGAAAAGGAAAAAGGGGAGGGAACAGCAGTAAGGGGGGAGGGGACATTATTGGGACAATTGGCGAAATTTTAATATGGTACATAGATTATAATATTATATCAATATTATTAAATTTCTGGACTTTGATGCTAGTACTGTAGTATTTTAGGGTAATGAGGCACAATGTTTACAATTTAATCTCAAATAGTTCAGTACAGAAATTTATGTAGAGCTGGGTCCGTGGTGGTGTGCATTTATAGCACCAGATACTCGGATATTATATATTGGATATTATTTGGCACATATTAATTATGCAGAAGAGTGGGCTGCATTGTGGCATGTTTGCACATGCATATAACAGTTTGCTCAATCTCACTCCTCAATACTCCCCTTGCCCTACCTTCCCTCCTCCCTGCCCCTGAACTTCCTCTATACTAAATGGCTATTGGCCTGCTTTGCTTTCATGATGTCCTGTTTTTTCTTTTTCTCCCTCTAGCTTCCACATATAAGAGGAAATGTACAAATATATACAATATTTTTCTTTCTAACTCTTGCTTAACTCTCTAGTTACATCCTCCATTTTCCTGAAAATGACACAGCAGGATCTCTAGAGCCCAGGAGTTTGAGGCCCGCCTGAGCGGCCATACTAAGACTCTGTCTCAAAAAACAAAACAGCGTGGTGCATGCCTGTACTCCAGTACTTGGGAGACTGAGACAGGAAGATGGCAGGTTCGAGAATAGTCCATGGTAAGTTAGTGAGATCCTGTTTCAAAATAAAAAATAAAAAGGACTGCAGATATAGCTCAGTGGTGGAACCCCACTGGGTTCATTCCCTAGTACCACCCCCCATATACACACATACGATCTATGTATATAGAGACTATTATTTCTCTTGTGTGCATGCTTTCTGTGTGTGTGTGTATGTATAGAGGAAAAGAAAAAGTTAAATGTGGAAAAATGCCAGTAATTGATAAATCTGAATAGTGAGTATATAGGAGTTCATTTGTCCTTTTCTCACAAATTTTCTGTAAGTTGGAAGTTATTCCAAAACAGAGTTTAAAAAAAAAAAAACCCAAATTTGTGATTAATCCTGAAATGATGTCATTCCGATATTTTTGGAATTAAAAGTTTGTTTATAGCCGGGTGTGGTGGCGCACGCTTGTAATACCAGCATTCGGGAGGCTGAGACCGGAGGATCCGGGTTCGAGGCCAGCCTCAGCTACCTAGTGAGGCACTCCCCAACTTAGTGAGACTCGGTTTCAAAATAAAGAATAAAAAATTGGGCTGGGGGTATAGCTTGGAGGTAGAATGCCTCTGAGTTCAATCCCCAGTACCGCAAAAAAAAAGTTTGTTTATAAATGAAATGATGGTGAATATAAATGGTAGTTATTTTCTTTCTTTCTTGTTTTTTTTTTTTTTCTTTCTTTCTTTTTTGGTACTGGGGATTGAACCCAGAGGCATCCTACCTCCAAGTTATACCTCCAGGCCAATTTTATTTCTTATTTGGAAACAGGGTCTCACTAAGTTGCAGAGAGCCTCGCTAAGTTGCTGAGGCTGGCTTGGAACCTGTGATCCTCCTGTCTCAGCACCCTAAGAACTGGGATTACAAGCATGTGCCACCACACCTGGCATTAAATGGTAGCTATTTTCAATGAACTCACTTGGCAAGCTAAAAATATAGCTGCCTCCTTGGTCTCTCCCTCAGTGTTTTTCCCAATGCAAACCCTGAAGTTCAAGAAGTGCTATTTCAAATATGTATCCCTGAATGGATGGACTCCTGCCTTTATCCAGTGGGGGGCACAGTGTGTTTCAGAGATGGGCTAAGAACAGCTCTGCAGAGACCTCAAGGGGCACCAGGAACCTATAAGCACACATCTTCTGTGCTTCTATAGCACTTGCTGGAGTGCTCCTAGAAAGGGAAGCCCAGCCTCCCCTTGTATGTGATTGGCTGTCCAGCTTAAGGTGTGGTGGGTGCTCCAGAGGTGACCAGTAGGACAGAGTTGACATCACTGCCTCTTTCTGGAAATGGCAATGACAGGGTGAGAAAACTACAGCAAGTGATAAAGGAAGGTCTAATTAAGTCCTCAGCTGTGCAGGACTTGGGCCTTGAGGGAAGGGGTAGGATTTAGCTAAGGCAAGGGAAAGGGTGACAGTCATCCTTTCTGGGGGTTCCTTCATACACTCAGTAGGTACCTAGAAAGTGGCAATGTTGTCACTATCAACTTCAGGAAATAGTCTCGACTCTGAGGATCAAAATCAGCCCTTGTTTCCTTTACCAATTCTTGGTGGAAATGTTTAGCTGACCCAGCAGAATCCATGGGTTTGCCAAAGGGAAGGATGACAAATTCCCCCTCCCACACCCCCCCCACCGTGAAGGCTAGTGTAGTTGGTGTCTCAGGAAGATGTAAGACCCTCAATGGCAGGTGAGATTAAGAAACTGGACTCCAGTCAGCATGGTATACAAGTCTGTAATCCCAGTACTTGGAAGGTTGAGACAGGAGGATTACAGGCCGGCCTCAGCAATTTATTTAGTGCCCTCTGCAGTTTAGTAAAACCCTGTTTCAAAATAAAGAATAAGCCTGGCATGGTAATTCCAGTACTTGGGAGGCTAAGACGGGAGGATCGCAGGTTCCCAGCCAGTCTCAGCTACTTAGTGAGGCCCTCCACAATTTAGTGAGACCCTGTTTCAAAATAAGAATTAAAAAATAGGGCTGGGGGTGTAGCTCAGAGGTAGAATGCCCCTGGATTCAATCCCCAGTACCACACACACACACACACACACACACACACACACACACACACACACACACAATTAAATAAATAAGTAAAAAATAAAATAGAAGCTGGGCACAATGGTGCATGCCTGTAATCCTAGTACTTGGGAAGCTGAGCGAGGAGGATTGAAGGTTTGAGGCCAGCCTTAACACCTTAGTGAGACTCTCAGTAACTTAGCAAGACTCTTTCAAAAATAAAAAGGGCTGGCGTGGTGGCACACGTTTGTAATCCCAGTACTTGGGAGGCTGAGACCAGAGGATTGGACTTTGCAGCCAGCCTCAGCTACTTAATGAGGCTCTCAGCAACTTAGTGAGACCCTGTTTCAAATTAAAGAATAAAAAATAGGGTTGGGGATGTAGCTCGGAGGTAGAATGCCCCTGAGTTCAATCCCCAGTACTGAAAAAAAAAAAAAAAAAAGAATAAAAAATAGGACTGGGGGTGTAGCTCTGAGGTAGCATTCCTCTGGGCTCAATCTCCAGTGCCACACACACACACACACACACACACACACACACACACACACAAATAAATAAATAAAAATAAAAAGGGCTGTCGGTGTAGCTAGCAGGTAGAATGCCCCTGGGTTTAATCCCCAGTACACACACACACACACACAAAAAGGACTGTGGGAGCTCAGAAATATAATGCTCCTGGGTTCAATCTTACACACACACACACACACACACACACACACACACAAAGAAACGGGGCTCTAATCCATTGGGCAGAAGTAGGAGCCTGAGGAGAGGATCCTGCCAAGCCTTTGACTCCACTGACAGTGAGCGCACAGAGGGTCTCACCAGGAGGACACCAGCAGGACGTACAAACTCCATCAGACCGAGTTCTACTCTGGGCTGAATCCCAGATTCAAAGGAGGGTGGGGCCTGAGTCAGAGACCATGATGGCAGTATTTTGGGGCATGTTAAAGATGGAGATTAATGAGGGTGGGGGAGTAGAGAGCCAGAAATAGCACAGAACTGTGAAGACTGGGAAACATACGAGATTGGGGATAGGGTTAGACCTCAGGCAAGCCTGAACTGTGGCTAGCTTCAGGACACAGCGCGGGGAGGGGTCACTGGGGAAGGTGCTGGCAAGGAGGAGGAAAACAGCAGGACTAAGACCAAGGTCTGCGGATAAAGCCAGAGGCCCCCAAAGAGAGGGTCAGACGTTCAGGGCAACCCCAGGTCTGTGCAGATGGACGCGCAGCAGGTGAGGGTGTCTCAGTCAGGAAGGTTCATGCTTATCCCCAAAATTAGAGGTTTCCGGAGGGAGCAGTGGAGGGAGAGATACCGGAGTGGGTGTGTCATGGGGAGGGGCCAGGAGCGCCTCATCAGTGGGGGACTGCCCTCCCGCGCCTTGCTCGCTAGCACTTAGCTCTCATCGACCGCGGCATCACCAGCTTAGCGGGCTGAGCTTGTGACCCTGTTTTTACACATGCCAGTCCCAAAGCAAGCACCATCGGGAGAATCATCTTAAAACTTCATCTAAAACATTCTGTTCTGACCCGGCGGCGCGCAGGCCCAAGGGGCCGAGGCGGGCTGCACACCGGCAGGCTCGGAGCTGAGCGCAGCTGACGCCGGGCCCGACGCCTACGCCCCTCCCGGCAGCCAGGTCCTCGCGGGCGCCCAGTCTCCGCCCCATCGGCCGCGGCGGAACCGGCGCTGCAGCGGCCGCACGTTCCCTCCGGCCGGGCGCCAGGGGGCGGCGCAGCCAGCCGGAGAGCCGAGACCTTGACCCTGACCCGGCCCGGGGAGGGAGCGCTGGGCCGGGAACGTGCCCCTGCGCGCTCGGCTTGAGGCCAGGGTCACGCGCAGAGGGCGCGCAGTGAGGAAAGTCCCCGGGCCACCCAGAAGTTCGGATCAGATCAAGTGCCAGGGTCCACCCGGGAACACGGTCCCGTCACCGACGGAGCTATGGGCCACAGAGGCCAGGTCCCTGGAGGCGCGCCCGCGACCTGCGCGGCGTGGGCGAGAACGCACGCGGGATTCACACCAGGCCGCCACGGGGCGGGACAGCTGAGAAGCTGCTTACTGCCCAACGCCCACGACCAGCATAAACCCGAGCAGAAAGTGGGAGGCGACCATTTGCGTTCAAAAGAGGGCGATTTTGCTGGTCCGCGGGCAAGGCGGAACTGGAGTCCTCTGTAACCACCTTCTCAGCGCACTAGCGCCCACCTGAAGGCGTCAAAGACCCTTCTGTTGTTATAGAAACAGTTGTGCTGGGTCACTGAAGGTTGGAATTAGGCAGGTTCCTTTGCCAAATGTGCACACATGTAAGGACGTAAAATGTCTGTCACTTATTAAAGCACATACCCTGAACGCGGGACTGTGCAGGTCGCATTCATAGGTAGGCCAGATGTGGGTGTTTGCAACCTGCCCTTCTTCCCCGTGCCCCCACCCCACTCCAAAGCAAGACTTAGCAATTCTCCCACTCCTCCCCAGAAATCCACTTACACAAGAGCTTTAATAAATCACGTGGATTTTATTGAAGGCCAAAGAGAAAGACCAAAGAAAGAGATTTTATACAAGCAGCTCAGGGTGCACCATTTCATTCCACTAACATCGCTTCCCTTCTTGCCTTTTTGGCTGTTTCTCACAGACGCTTTATCTGAGTAGGCTCTGAATCTTGTCCAGCTCTAAGCGCTCCCTAAGATCTTCCTCGGGGCTTCTCAGTCTCTCCCCCTTCCTCAGTTCTCACGCAGAGAGCACCTGGGTTCTGCCTTTTCCAAAATTGCTTGCGGGAATGCACACTCACCCGTACCAGACAGCCTAATCAACAAAGAGCTTCTCACTATCAGCATTCATCCTCTCCCTCCCTCCCTCCCTTCGTTCTTTCCTTCGTTCCCTCCCTCCCTCCCTCCCTCCCTCCCTTCCTTCCTTCCTTCCTTCCTTCCTTCCTTCCTTCCTTTTTGCAACGCTGTCCTGCATGCTAGGCAGGCACTCTACCACTGAGCTACATCCCCAGCCGAATAAGTTTTTATTTCTGAAACATGAACTTCCTCTCATCCAACTCCCCTAGAAATCTTCATGAGGTAGGTAGTATTCCCATTTTGTAGAGGAGGAAACTGACACTTATGGAAGTTAAGTAATTTTCCCATTATCACATGTAATAAGTAACAGAACCAACATTCAGACCCAGGTGGTAAAGCTCTTTCCCCTCCCCAAGACACCTCACAGCAGGGTGGTTTGAAGAGCCACAGCTGGTGTGGTGTCTTCTGGTGATCTATGAGCATTTATGACAGGATTGTTGCATCTATGACTTCCAGGTCAGGATGTGTGATGCCCCTTGCTACATTCTGTGCTTCTTCAGCATTTGGACTTGAAGCACTGTTTCTCAAATAAAGAAATCACATCAGAAAGTTAAACCGGACGACAAAGATCTGTATTTGTATTTTGTTGTATTAAATGCAATTGTAGCTGAGGTATATGGCCCCATTTCATCCTCAAACCTCCTATGAGAGTGGACAGTGGTAAAGTGATTCCTCCTTCCCCATTGTAAGTTCCCTTTTATGGAAAATTCTGACATCTAGAACTTTAAATATAATTCTTTCCTACAATGTCTCAGATGTTGGACTAATTATAAGTACTATATATAAGTGCTATATAAATACTACATATACGCGTTATACAGATACTTATATGGTAGTATCTATGTGACAGGCACTGCTCTTAATAGGTTATTAACCCATTTAAAAATCACAGCAAACTATGAAGTAGGTACTACTATTTTTCAAAGTGTGTGTGTGTGTGTGTGTTTGTGTGTGTGTGTGTGTGTGTGTGTGTGTGTGTGTGTGTGTATGTCGTGGCACTAGGGATTGAACCTAGGGGCATTCTACCTCTGAGCTACATCCTCAGAACTATTTTTATTTTGAAACGAGGTCTTGCTAGGTTAATGAGAGTCTTACTATTTGCTGAGGCTGTCCTCGAACTTGCAATCCTCCTGTCTCAGCCTCCCAAGTACTAGGATTACAAGCATGTACCACCATACCTGGCTCCAAAGATATTTTTATTTTATTTATTTATTTTTTTGTGGTACTGGGGATTGAACCCAGGGACATTTTACCTCCGAGCTACTACCAGTCCTATTTTTTATTCTTTATTTTGAAACAAGGTCTCACTAACGGAGAGCCTCACTAAGTAGCTGAGGCTGGCTGGTTGTGAACCTGGATCCTCCTGTCTCAGCCTACCAAGTACTGTGATTACAAGCATGTGCCACCACACCCAGCTCCCAAAGATATATTTTTAAATTTTTATTTATTTATTTATTTGCGGTACTGGGGATGGAACCTGGGGGCATTCTACCTCCGAGCTACAGCCCCAGCCCTATTTTTTATTCTTTATTTTGAAACAGGGTCTCACTTAGTTGCGGTGCGCCTCACTAAGTAGCTGAGGCTGACCGCCAACCCGGATCCTCCAGTCTCAGCCTCCCAAATGCTGGAATTACAAGCATGCGCCACCACGCCCGGTTCCAAAGATATTTTTAAACTGAGATTTAATGTATATACAATTAAAAGCACAAACTTTAAAGTACAATTTCATGAATTTTAACAAATGTATATACTCATATAGCCATCACCACAATCAGGATACAGAACATTTCCATCACTTCAGAAAGTTCCCTTTGCCCATCTCAGTTCATACCATTCAAAGAAACCACTATTCTGATTTCTAATACCATAGGTTACTTTTGCCTTTTCTAGAACTTTATATGGAATGATAACCTGGCTTCTTTAATATAATGCTTTTGAGATTCATTCATGCTGAAGTGTGTGTGTCAGTAGTTTTTTCCTCTTATTGCTGGGTAGTATTTCATTGGTTTATTTATTTTTTAAATTTTTATTTGTTTATGGTACTGAGGATTGAACCCAGGGGCATTTTACCTCCGAGCTACACCCCCAGCCCTATTCTTTTTATTTTTTATTTTGAAACAAGGTCTTGCTAGGTTGATGAGAGTCTCATTACTTGCTGAGGCTGTCCTCGAACCTGTGATCCTCCTGTCTCACTGGGATTACAGGCCTGTGCTACCACACCCAGCTAGTATGCCATTGTTTGAATACATCGTGATGGGTTATTATCTTACTTGTTGGATTGGGTTGTTTCTTTGTCTTTGGTTATTTTGAGTAAAGCTGCTATGAACATTGTGGACAAGGTTTTTTGGTGATCACAGATTTTAATTTCTCTTGGGTAAATACTTAAGAGTTTAATTGCCAGGCATAAAATAAGCCTATGTTTTTATAAGATACTAACAAATCGTTTTCTAAAGAGATTAAGTGTAGTAATATTATAAAAAGAGGAAACTGAGGCTCAGCCAGGTTAATTAATTGCCTCAGAATAACTTGCCCAAGCCTGTGTTCTCCTGTCTCTTTATTTGAGAATGAATTAGAAAGGGGAATCCGGTACTGGGAGGTGGGAAAGAAGAGATGCTACAGTCTAGGGAGCCAGCCTTGAACTACTCTTACTCTGCTGTCAACGGGCTGTCCAGGCTGAGCCCCGGGGTTCAGCCACTCCTGGCCACCTTCTCAGGCCCCCTGGCCACCTTCTCAGGCCTCCTGGCCCTCCAGT
The DNA here is from genome assembly GCA_004027655.1 of Graphiurus murinus. Lineage (NCBI taxonomy): Eukaryota > Metazoa > Chordata > Mammalia > Rodentia > Gliridae > Graphiurus > Graphiurus murinus. The sequence goes on along the minus strand of PVLC010015397.1, from coordinate 21,324 downwards.
GCTCAGAGCGCCAACTTCCGCATCCGGAAGCAGCTGCTGGCAGTAAACTGCCCTTTGCTCCGGGCTCCCTGGAAACACGAGGCTGGGATGCTCTGCCCAGAGCAATTCTCCGCGGATCCTGCAGGGGGACCCACTCCCACCGCCAAGGCTGGTGGAGGGCGGGCTTCTAGCTAACCAGGGGCAGCCCGCGTGGGGGCTCTGGCCTTGGCGGGAGTATTTCAGACGCCTGCTCTCTGTGACCACTCGGGAAGACAGCGCGGCACGCGCTGGGCTCGCACAGTCTTTTTCTCTTTTCTACTCTTAGTGATTTTTTAGGGAGCTGCTCACATGGAGAAGTGAGATCACATTTGTATCGTAAAATCAAGCGTCTCAGCTGAATTATCCTTTGGCTCAAAAGGCATCAACTCGCAGATTCTAACAATAGAGTTGTCGGTGTTGAAACTGGAGTGGAGGAAATAGATTTTTAAATGTCGGTATTTTACACAGACAACCATTTGAACCAGAAAATACCCTCTAACACATAATGAGTAATTGAATAGAAAGCGAACACATTTTCATCAATAAGATGGCAACTGCCTTTTTTTTTTTTTTTTAATCTGAAGATACACTCTTAGGAGGCCCAGTTTGCCTGGGAACCCTGTGCCTTTCTATCTTGTCCTTTCTAATATTTTGATTTATTTGAAAGGAAGTAGTGGAAATAATAAGTGCTCGTGATGAATTGAGATGAAAGCTGAGTGCCTGATCACTCCACCAGTGGTCCTCGGGTATTCACTGGGTCCCCAGCTTCAGCACTGCAGGGCTTCCAAAGGTCAGGGCTGGTGATTGCACTGGGGAGACTAGACCACATTCACACTTCCCCAACCCATCATCATCCTTCAAAGCTGAATTAAAAGTTCATATATTGAATGGGCAATATAGTAACGAGGTTCAAATAAAACATCTGAAACATTTTCACAAGTCTCCCTCCTAAGTCAGCTGTTCCCCATTGGGTTTTCTCTGCTGTTGGCAATCTGAGCCTGGAGTTTCTTTATTTACCAATATACACTTAAGGATAATCTCACCTTTTTTACACAAAACATATACTTTTCACATTATTCTGCATTTTTCTTTTTCCTCTTTTTTTTTTTTTTTGCGGTACTGGGGATTGAACTCAGGGGCATTCTACCTCCGAGCTATACCCCCAGCCCTATTTTTTATTCTTTATTTTGAAACCAAGTCTTACTAAGTTGCCGAGTGCCTCACTAAGGTAGCAGAGGCTGGCCGCGAACCCGGATCCTCCGGTCTCAGCCTCCTGAATGCTGGGATTACAAGCGTGCACCACCACACCCGGCTTCTTTTTCCTCTTTTTTTTTTTTTTTTTTTACTGGGGATTGAACCCAGGAACATTCTACCTCTAAGCTGTAACTCCAGCTCTTTTTTATTTTGAAACAGGATCTTGCTAAATTACTGAGACTGGCCTCGAACCTGCGATCTTCCTCAGCCTCCCAAGTACTGGGATTACAGGTGTGTATCACCATGCCCAGCTCTCTTAATAAATATCTTTCATATCCTTCCTTCCTTCCTTTCTTTTATTTATGTGTGTGTGTGTGTGTGTGTGTGTGTGTGTGTGTGTGTGTGTTACTGGGGATTGAACCCAGGGACATTCTATCTCTGAGCTACACCCCCAGTCCTATTTTTTATTCTTTATTTTGAAACAAAGTCTCACTAAGTTAAGTTAAGGTCTTCGTTAAGTAGCTGAGGCTGGCTGAGAACTGGGATCCTCTGGTCTCAGCCTCCCAAGTACTGGGATTACAAGTGCGCACTACCACACTTGGCTTCTTTGAATATTCTTTCATATCAGTTCAAAAGGGCTTCCTTATTTAAAATTTTTTCATGATATGATAGTATTCCATGGTATGAATGAGCCATAAATTAATTATTCATTCCTCTTATCTATGGACATTTAGGTTGTTTCCAGTTACAAACAATAATACAATGAATAACTGTTATACATGTTGTTTTGCATGCAAGTTGTATCTTCAAGGTAAATTCCTAAGAGTGGAATATGCTGAGTAGAAGAACATGCATTTTCGTTTTTGAGAGATGCTGTCAAATTACTCTCTGCAGAAGTTATTCATTACCCTCTTGTTTTTCCTCATACCTTCACCAAAGGAGTAGTATCAAAGATTTAGGTACTGCAGATTGAACCCAGGGGCATTCTCCCTCTGAGCTACACCCCAGATCTTTGTGTTTATTTTTATTCGTGTGTGTGTGTGTGTGTGTGTGTGTGTGTGTGTGTGTGTGTGTGTGGTGTTGGGAATGGAATCCAGGGACATTCTACCTCCAAACTACATTTTCAGCTCTATTTTATTTTTTATTTGGAAAAAGTCTAAGTTGCTGAGGCTATCCTTGAACCTGCATTCCTCTTGTTTCAGCCTCCCAAGTATTGAGATTATAGGCATACCCCACCACACCCAGCTTTTATTTTTTATTTATTTATTGGCGGTACTGGGGATTGAACCCAGGGGCATTCTACCTCCAAGTTACATCCCCACTCCTATTTTTATTCTTTATTTGAAACAGGGTCTCACTAAGTTGCAGAGGGCCTCACTGAGTAGCTGAGGCTGGCTGGGAACCCGGATCCTCTGTCTCAGCCTCCCAAATGCTGGGATTACAAGCGTATGCCACCACGCCTGGCTTATTTTTTATTTTGAAGCAAGGTCTCATGCCAGGTGTGGTGGAACATGCTTGTAATCCTAGTACTTGGGAGGATGAAACAGGAGGATCACAGATTCGTGGCCAGCCTCAGCAATTTAGTGAGGCCCTCAGCAACTTAATGAGACCCTGTTTCAAATTAAAAAATACATAGGGCTGGGGGTGTAGCTCAGAGGTAGAATGCCCTGAGTTCAATCCCCAGCAGTAACACACACACACACACACACACACCAAAAAAAAAAAAAAAAAAGAGGGTAACAGCTCTCCTACAGCTTGGTTGTTACTTCTTTTTTGCGTGTGTGGTTCTGGGGATTGAACCCAGAGCTATTCTACCTCCAAGCTACACCCGCAGCCCTATTTTATTTTTATTTTGAAACAGGATCTCACTAGGTAAATGAGAGTCTCACTACTTGGTGAGGCTGAGGCTGTCCTCGAACCTGCGATCCTTCTATCTCAGCCTCCCAAGTACTGGGATTACAGGTGTGCACTAGCACACCAGGCTTTGTTTACTTTTCTCTTGCAAATGAGGTTGGGCTTTTTTCATATATCTAAAGTTCATTGCTTTGCTTTTCTGTGTATGGTATTTTATATCCTTTGCTCATTTTTTATTATGTTATCAGTTTGGGGGATTTGATTTGTTTATTTCTAAGAATTCTTCATATAACAGGTTAGTTTTATTGGGATACAAGTTGCAAATATTTCCTCAAATTTACATTGTCTTTGAGTTTTGCTTATAGTATTGTTACCACATAGGAGTGACTTTCTTTTCCTCTTTCTTTCTTCCTTTTTTTTTTTTTTTTTTTTTTTTTTTTTTTTTGCGGTACTGGGGATTGAACTCAGGGGCATTCTACCTCCGAGCTACATCCCCAGCCCTATTTTTGATTCTTTATTTTGAAACCGAGTCTCACTAAGTTGCGGAGTGCTTCACTAAAGTAGCTGAGGCTGGCCGCGAACCCGGATCCTCCGGTCTCAGCCTCCCGAATGCTGGGATTACAAGCGTGCGCCACCACGCCCGGCTCGCAGCCCTATTTTTATTCTTTATTTTGAAACAGGGTCTCACTAAGTTGTGGAGGGCCTCACTAAGTAGCTGACGCTGGCTGTGAACCTGAGATCTTCCTGTCTCAGCCTCCCAAGTACTGGGATTATAAGCGTGTGCCACCAAGCCCGGCTCTGTGTGAGTGTGTGTGTGTGTGTGTGTGTGTGTGTGTGTGTGTGTGTGTTGCTGGGGATTGAATCCCATATTCAGATATTTTTAGACACTTCTATTTTCATGTTCTAATTAACTTAAAGTACAGAAGTCTAGTTCCTTGGCTAATAGCTAGATTCAGAGCTGGATAGCAGATCCAGAACTAAAGACATGAGGAGAATTCAATTTAGGGTACATTTTTATAGAATGTACCCCTTTCATGTCAAAGAAAGAATATTCTACTGGGCTTGGTGGTATGCACCTGTAATCTTAGCACTTGGGAGACTGAGACAGGAGGATAGCAGGTTTGAGACCCTGTTTCAAGCATGGTGGTACACACTTGTAATCCTAGTACTCAGGAGGCTGGGAGGATCACAGGTTTGCAGCCAGCCTCAGCTACTTAGTGAGGCCCTCCGCAACTTAATGAGACCCTGTTTCAAAATAAAGAATAAAAAAATAAGGCTGGGGGTGTAGCTTGGAGGTAGAACACCCCTGGGTTCAATCCCCAGTACTGCAAATAAATAAATAAATAAATAAATAAATAAATAAGGCTCAGAGGTAGAATGCCCCTAGGTTCAATCCTCAGTACAACAAAAGGAAGAAGCATCCTTGAAAAGGATTGATGCTTGTAACATATATAAAGTTATTAAAATATGTATTTTCCAACAGAATATTCAGGCAAGGCACAATCATAACAAACTTTAGATCCACCTTAATCAATCAAAAGTTACTATATATTTAGCAGGTGCCTGCTGTAGCAATGCACTACTAGGCATTGTGGGAATATAAATAAACTGAGGCTTCATTGTTCATGTTTACCTTTTAACATTTTACATAATTTTGCACTTGGGTATTAGGCCATCTTTCCAAGATATTTAGCTAATAAGTCATCTAGAAACTTTGGCCAAGAGAGCAATATGAATAACCATGTGATTTTTGTTAATAAAATTAAAAGAGGAAGCTTGGGGATGTGGCTGAATGGTAGAGCACTTGCCTAGTATGTGTGAGGTTGTGAGTTCAACCCTGGAACTCAGAAATTAAAAACAAATTTAAAGAGGAAAAAGGTTGAAACTTCATTTCTTTATCAACATGAGGAGCGATGGGGAAGAGATCAGACAACAATCTCCTCTTTACTGAATCATCATGGCCTCTCTCTGCATCTGATGGAGTGAGTGGAGGTGGATACTGGCACCTCTCAGTCCCTCCTTCATCCCCCTATACCAAATTCATTCCATCTTGGGGGTAGGCTTTTCTGATAATTGCCTCTGATGCAATAAGTGATGTGTGTGGGAGGGGGGGTGCTAGGGATTGAACCCATGGGAATTCTACTTCTGAGCTATACCCCTAGACCAATTATTTATTTATTTATTTATTTATTTATTTATTTATTTATTTTTATTTTATTTTTTGTGGTACTGGGGATTGAACCCACAGGGACTTTACCTCTGAGCTAGATCCCCAGCTTTATTTTTTATTCTTTATTTTGAAGTAGGGTCTCACTAAGTTATGGAGGGCCTCACTAAGTAGCTGAGGCTGGCTCTGAACCTGGGATCCTCCTGTCTCAGCCTCCCAAGTACTGAGATTACAAGCATGCACCACCACATCCGGCTTATTTTTTAAATTTTATTTAGAAACCACATCTCCCAAGGTTGATTAAAATCTAACTATTTGCTGAGGCTGTCATTGAACCTTGGAGACTCCTATTTCAGCCTCCTAAGTACTGGGATGACAGTCATGCACCACCACACCCAGCTGCAATAAGTGATTATGCAATCTTGTAGTCTTATTATTTTATTCAATACATTTGTGTGTGTGTGTGTGTGTGTGTGTGTGTGTGTGTGTTTATCACTGGGGATTGAACCTAGGGACATTCTACCTCTTAGCTACACCCCCAGTGCTATTTTATTTTGAAACAGGGTCTCACTAAATTACAGAGGACTTTGCTAAATTGGTGAAGCTGGCTTCGAACCTGTGATCCTACTGTTTTCCCTCCAAAGTACTGGGATTACAGGTGTGTGTCACCATGCCCAGCTTATCCAATGCACTTGTGTGTGTGTGTGGTATTGGAGGTAGCACCCAGGAGCTTTCTACCTCTGGTCTATACCCCCAGCCCTATTTTATTTATTTATTTATTTATTTATTTATTTATTTATTTATTTATTTATTTATTTGTGCAGTACTGGGGATTGAACTCAGGGGCATTCTACCTTCGAGCTATACCCACAGCCCTATTTTTTATTGTTTATTTTGAAACAGGGTCTCACTAAGTTGCGGAATGCCTCACTAGGTAGCTAAGGCTGGCCTCGAACCCGGATCCTCCGGTCTCAGCCTCCCAAATGCTGGGATTACAAGCGTGCGCCACCATGCCTGGCTCTTATTTTTTTATTTGGAAATAGGAATCTCACTGAGTTGCTGAGAGCCTCACTAAGTATTAAGGCCGACTTTAAACCTACAATTCTCCTGTCTCATCCTCCCATGCCCAGCTTATCCAATGCATTTTTAGTGCTATTTATTTATGTGTTTTGGCGTTGAGGATTGAACCCAGGGCTTCATGTATGCTAAGCATACACTGTACCACTGACTATAGCCCTAGCTATTTAGTGCTATTTAGTGTGTTTGGGGGGCAGTGATAATGGGTAGTGTTGGATGGTGAAGTCTGGAAATACATCTCAACATTTGCATTTATCCTTATGAAAATAATTTCCATTTCTATGCTGTAGTGGGGGTGGAGACCCATTCACCAGAGTGTATGCCCCTCTTTCATAGTATGGTATATTGCTAGGAAGCAGCTTCCCGTCCAGCAACAGTATTTCCGGCTTCCCCTATATCTAGGTTTGTCCTGTAATAAATTTGTGTTAATGGAATGTGAGTAGAAGCTATCGTGTGCCTCTTTCAGGCCAAGTTTAAGAACTGTGGGTGGCTTCTCCAAGTGTTCCTTTTGCTGACTGGCCGCAGAGGATGACAAGGCTTTAGGAGATGACAGAGTCATTTGTTGGAGGAGTAACCTGGGCCTGAACCATCAGAAGGAGGAAAGACCTACTGACCAGGAACTTTAGCACTGAACCAGTATGAGAGGGAAAAAGAAACTTCCATTGTGTAAAACCCCTGAAATGTGAGGGTTTGTGTTATAAAAAAACCACTGTTGCTGGGCGTGGTGGCGCACGCTTGTAATCCCAGCATTGGGGAGGCTGAGACCGGAGGATCCGGGTTCGAGGCCAGCCTTAGCTACCTAGTGAGGCCCTCCAGAACTTAGTGAGACCCGGTTTCAAAATAAAGAATAAAAAATAGGGCTGGGGGTGGGGGTATAGCTTGGAGGTAGAATGCCCCTGAGTTCAATCCCCAGTACCGCAAAAAAAAAAAAAAAAAAAAAAAAAAAAAAAACCCACTGTTATCCTAGCTAAAACAGAAATTCTTTCATGGCTTGTTGTATTTTTCTGGAATATAACTTTAATGTGGACTATAGATCAGTCCTGTAGTTTAGCTGTATAAGTTTGGTCCCTCTGTCCTTGCACAGGTTATAATTTAGTTGACTGCTCTGTTTTTCGCCATGTCTTCTTTTGGTATTTAGTGACCTGAATGAACAATAGAGTCTAAAGTGAAATTTGCAGACATATATAAAATTGAAAAGGTATAGCATGATGCTCAATGAGAAAATCAAGATCCAAAATTACCTAGGCTTGAATGATGGGTCAAAAGCATCAAGATGAAATTTAGGCATGCATTAAAATGATGCACTTTCACAGACAATGGTTTGAAACAATTATAATGATCTAGATATACATTGGAATGCAACAATTGATAAGTAATGAGAGAAAAAAGGGACATGTTCACTGTGTATAAGGAAAATGTGATTGTGATGCTCTGTGAGATGCAGCTCACTTTCTAGCTAATGAAATAAAGAATCCAGGTCAAGGCTAAGGATGTAGCTCAGTGGTAGAGTGCCTGCCTAGCATTTGTGAGACCCTGGGTTTGATGCCCAGCACTGCAAAAATAAAGAAGGAGCTGAATGTGGTGGCCTGCACCTGTAGTCCCAGCTACTTGGGAGGCAGAGGCAGAAGAATCTGCTTGAGACCACCTTGAACAACATAGCCTGTCGCAAATTTTTAAAAAAAGCAACTGGATCAGAATGATTTTAAATGTCGTGCATTTACTATTGAATGGGTTAATTTCTCCAGACACTGAGACTTCTCTTTACTTGGAAGACAAACAAAAATAAAACACAAATAGAAAAGAATATATTTAAAAGACGGAAACCTACAACTCTTTTTTATTATTCATTAAAACTCACATTTATAGTAAAATGAGAACTCATTCTATGTCAGACTCTGTCTAGGTGCTGACCTCAGCAGTGAAATGGAATATTGTTCTGAGTGAAATTATCATAACAATAATAAATCATATTTATAGGCCTCTAGAGTGGTGCTATTCAATAGCAATATAATGTGAATCACATATGTAATTTTAAATTTCTAGTATCCACGTTAAAGTAAAAAACAGGTGAAATTAATTTTAGTCATATATTTTATTTAACCCGATATATCAAAAATATTATCATTTCAGCATACATCCCATATAAAAAATACTGAGATATTTTATATTCCTATTCCATACAAAGTCTTCAAAATCTGGTGTGTATTTTACACTTACTGCACATCTCCATTCAGCCCAGCCACATTTCAAGTTCAGTAGCTCTGTGTGGCCAGTGGCTGCTGCAGAGGCAGCACGGTTCTAAAAACTTCATCTGGAAGCTGAGACAGGAGGATTGCATGTTTGAGGACAGCCTCGAAAAATAAGTGAGACTCTCATTAACCTAGTGAGAACCTGTTTCAAAATAAAAATAAAATAGGGCCGGGGTGTAGCTCAGAGGTAGAATGCTCCTGGGTTCAATCCCCAGTGCCACACACACACAAAAATAAGTAAATAAGCCGGGCGTGGTGGTACACGCTTGTAATCCCAGCATTCGGGAGGCTGAGACCGGAGGATCTGGGTTCGCGGCCAGCCTCAGCTACCTAGTGAGGCACTCCGCAACTTAGTGAGACCCTGTTTCAAAATAAAGAATAAAAAGTAGGGCTGGGGGTGTAGCTCGGAGGCAGAATGCCCCTGAGTTCAATCCCCAGTACCGAAAAAAAAAAAAAAAGTAAATAAATAATAAAGAAAGAAAGACTTCATCTGCATTATCTCATTGAATCGTCACAGACACACTCTGCCATAGGTATTATTATTCCCCTTTGACAGATAATAAAAGTTTTACAGAAGTGACCCAAAGACACATAGCTGGGATGGAAGAGCCAGAGCTCAAACCCAACTTTGCTGATGGCCAGTTATATCCCAGGGTTCACGGGGTCATGGTGGACTTGACTCTGACATTAACCAGCAGTGCTACCTAGGGCACAGTTTGTTATACTGACTCTTGGTGTCATTATCTGAAAAAATGGTGACAGTGGGAGCCCTTCTAGATTATCACGGGACTCAGTGAGATAATGCATGCAAAGTGTTTCGCAGAGCTCCCACCCGCGGCATGCACTCCAGAGGAATCATTACTATCTGACCACAGCCCGTGCTCTTTCTACCTTCCCACACCACTTCCCAGGAGCTCCTCCTCCCACCACACAGGGTTCATCCTTGACACATGACTTTCAGTAAGAACCAGTGACCTGGACGATGTTCTCATCCCAAGTCCAGTCTCATCCCAGCATCACAGGTGCTTAGTTTCATCTTTTGGCTTAACATGGTACTGTCATCTTTCAGCAGCACAGGGTGTGATGGCATAATAAACCGCAGAGCAAACCCAGAAATGTTGGTAGTCAATCCACACGGTCCCATTGAGATCCCTCCAAAGAGCCACCTGGTGACCGGGTAGTCATTCGGTTCTGGGACTGTCCACTCTACTTTTTCTAGCCCTTTGCAGTCTGCAAAGCTGAAGGGGAGAAGGGAGGACGTCCCCAAACAGGAGCTGGGTGTCCTCGCAGCCTCCTCCCTGCCTGGCATCATGTCCTCACTTATCTGCAGTGTCGAAACATGACCCCTTCCCTCGGAGCCAGTGTCACTGCCCACAAGCCAGTAACAGGGTGTTTTTTACCACCCTGAAATAAATACCTTAATAAAATATGCGGTTGGAGTATCGAACCCACAAGTAGAAAGATTGTGGCACTCACAGGAATGATGCCCTCTGGTTAGTGATTGTCTCCCAAATAATTTTGCTTGTCTTCGTACAGTTGAGTCCGCTGAAGACAAGCTTTCAAAAGCTGGACACATAATGAGGTGAACTGTAGTTTATTCATTCAACAAATATCTATTGAGCCTCTACCATAGACCAGATGTTCTCTAGAGTGTTAGGGATGCAGTGGTAAGCAAAATTGACAATAAAAAAACCAGAATGGCTGCCTTCAATGACCCTATATTCTAGGGGTGGGGGAGGCTGTAGATAGAAATCAAATATAGAATTACAAACTGTAGTAAGAGCTACAGAGGAGAGGGACACAGTGATCAGGGAGCAAACCACAGAGAGAGCTGATCTGGCCCACAGGTCAGAGGAAGCTGCCCTGAGGAACCATGGAGCCGAGGGGACACACATTATGTGATGGCGTGGGGGACGGATGGGTGGAGTTTCGTGTTACTGCCCCTGGGGTCTAAGATAATGTAGCTGACTATCAAGGATAACTTTTAAATATTTTTCTTTGCAGTGCTGGAGATTGAACCCACGGACTCTTGTATGCTACGAAAGGATTCTACCGCTGAGCCACATTCCTAGCCCAAGAACATTATTTATTTACTTATTTATTTGTTTTATTTGTATAAGATACTGAGGATCAAACCCAAAGGGATTCTACCTCTGAGCCACACCTGCAGCTCTATTTTATCTTTTTATTTTGAAACAGGGTCTCTCTAAGTTGCTGATGCTGGCCTTGAACCTGACATCCTCCTGTTTCAGCCTCCCAAGAACTGGTTGGGATTATAGGTGTGTGCCACTGCACCCAGCTCCAAAAACATTTTTTCTTTTCTTTTTTTGGTACTGGGAATTAATCCTAGAGGCATTCTACCTCTGAGCTACACCCCCAGCCCTTTTTATTTTTTATTTTGAAACAGAATCTAAGTTGCTGAGAATCTTGCTAAATTGCTGAGGCTGACCTTGATCTTGTGATCCTTAGTGAGATCCTGTTTCAAATAAGTAAGTAAATAAATGAATAAATAAAATAAAATAAATGGGCTGGGAGCATAGCTCAGTGATAGAACTCCCTGGGTTAAGTCCCCAATACCACAAAAAGTAAAATAAAGAAAGACCCACTGTGTGTTCTGAGAGGATGGCAAAGAGGGTGCTGGGATTTGAGGCTGGGCTCAAAGGAGTCCAAAGCCAATTCTCGTAAACATGCCTAGACTTCTGAGAGGCTCCTCCCAGGGTGGAAGAGGGTGGGCAGCCTGCACACTGCACAAGGGGACTATCTAATGTCCCCCTCTCAAGCCACCCTCCCTCCCCTGGTGCTGACAGGGATGGCAGCTGCAGCTGAATGTCACAAGGCCAGGGCAGTGGCCTCAGTCTCTTTCTGGCAGAGAGTGACTAGAGCAGTAAGAAAACCACAGCTATAGCCGGCGGCAGAAGTGAAGAGAGAGAGAGAGAGAGAGAGAGAGAGAGAGAGAGCAGAGACCACCTAGTGGCAGGAAGGGCTTGGGGCTGAGGTCTCACCTGGTGACCCCAGGGTGTTTGGGCCTTGTCATTGAAGGCCAACTGACTTCCAAGTCGTCAGATTATGAGAGCATGATGATATAGCTTGAAAAATATCCAGAATTGGGAGCTATATGTAGTGAACCTGGCTCACAGTCAGACCTCTGAAACAAGAGACCTCTCTTGGGGGACATTTTCAAGTACCTCTGATGAGTAATAAGTAGAATAACCACCTGGCACAGTCAATATTTAAATGATACTTTGGATCTCAAAAGCATCAATTACTGTAGGCTCTGACTCTAAGTGCCCACCATTCCCTCCCTTTTGTAGGGCTGCTCTCCATTGAGACACATGCCAAAAGAACATGAGGTGCCAGGCGCAGTGTTGCACACTTGTAATCCCAGCTACTCTGGAGGCTGAGGCAGGAGGATCACAAGTCCAAGGGCAGCCTCTGCGACTTAATGAGACCCTGTCTCAAAATAAAATGTAATAAAAGGAAGCTGGGTGTGGTGGCGCATGCTTGTAATCCCAGTACTTGGGAAGCTAAGACAAGAGGACCCCGGTTCGCGGCCAGCCTCAGCTATTTAGTGAGGCCCTCCACAACTTAGTGAGACCCTGTTTCAAAATAAAGAATAAAAAATAGGATTGAAGGTGTAGCTTGGAGGTAGAATGCCCCTTGGTTCAATCCTCAGTACTGAAAAAAAAAATTAATAAAAGGAGCCAGGCATGGTGGCACATGCCAGTAATTCCAGTACTTGGAAGGCTGAAATAAGAGAATTGTAGTTTCGAGGCCAACTCATAGTAACTTATCTCAAAATAAAAAATCAAAAGGGCTGCGGGTGTAACTTAGAGGTAGTACCAAAGAAAAGAAAAGAAGATTGGTGTGGTGGCTCACACCTGTAATTCTAGTCCTTGGGAGACAGAAGGATCACAGGTTTGAGGAGCACCACAGAGGGGGTTGTCCAGAAAGCTAAGGGAGGAGGGTGTTTCAGCAAACAGTGTGGTCCATAGCATTGTGTGCTGCTCGGAAGTCGGGCGAGGCCTGGAAGATGCCCACTGGATCTCGCGAGTCAGAGGCCAGTGGTAAAGATACAGGGAAAGATGTTTCTATGGAGTGGTGCGGGCTGTAGTCAAGGAACAGGAAGTTAGGAAATGGGGACAAGGAGTGTAAACAGCTCTTTCTAGAGCATGGTTATTCTCTTAGAGCATGCAACTGTGATGCTGAACCCTTTGCATTAGAATTCACTGAAGCAAGTGTCATATTTCAATGGAAAGAGAGCCATCGTTTGTCAATGGGAAACCTGTGTGCTAAAATGGGATTGCTACCCCCCTTAATGAATTTGTGGAGCACCGATTCTGGTGGGATTGCTGCATATATCATGGCTGCAACAAGACAAATGTTCTTCATTTGGGGTATGCACCTGTAGACCTAAATGGCATGATCTGTATGTGCAGATGGTTTGGTAGACAATTACTGATATGGGGGCCTCTTTTAGCCCATTGATCTTCTAGGAGCAGGAAGTAGCAGGAAGAGAGACTAATCACAGTGATGGATGGGTGCATCAGAATTCCTGACTACCAGCATGTATCAGCACCCAGCTCGCCACCATTGCCTGTGACACTTGGAACTGCACAGAGGCCACCTTAAAACCAAGAGGAAGGGTCTGCTCTGGAAACACAGGCATATGGCCTTCATTCCTGGGGCAAATGAAAACCACAAGAAAATGAGGGGGGAGCTGGGCGTGGTTGTGCACACCTATAATACCAGCTCTTGGGAGGCTGAGATGGGAGGATTGAAGATTCAAGTTGAGTCTCAGCAATTTATTGAGTCCCTCAGTAACTTAGTGAGACCCTGCTTCAAAATAAAAAATAAAAGGCTGGGGGTAGAGCTCAGAGGTAGAACACTCCTGGGTTCAATTCCCAGTACAAAAAAAAAAAAAAAAAAAAAAAAAGAGAGAGTGAAATACACACTAAACCCAAGAGCTTTGATACCTGATGTCAGAAGCAGAGTATTACTTCAGTCATTCTGGATCTCAAACTTCAGGCATTTTGACCCAGTTGATAACACTGGTGCTGATTGGAATCAGTACATTTTTCTGATCAATGCTAATATTCTAAAAATATAACCCTAATTTCTGATACCTGAAGTCTCTATGTTTTTGTGGCAGGTTCTTTTTCTATTTTATTTTATTCTTTTTTTTTTTTTTTTAACCTGGAAAGAAGCAAATATGGAAAAGTTGAAATACTTGTCAGGAGAACAGAGAGTGCTTGAAACTTTCAACCCAGCCTTCATTAATGCAAGTACCTCAACTGCACGACGTGCTGACAGTAAAGACGCCACACGATGAGAGCATCATTGTACGTATTTAAAAACAGCTTTGGTCGCACTTGAAACATATTTATTCCTACAGCATGCATATGTTAAAGGGAAGGGTTTTCAGAGATGGTTATTTGACAGTGACAGTTATCTATGTTCAGACATCTGGTGCTTGCTTCTTCCCACTCGTGAGCTCCTTGTCTTTAAGAATGACATCAGAGCCGGGCGTGGTGGCGCATGCTTGTAATCCCAGCATTCAGGAGGCTGAGACCGGAGGATCTGGGTTCGAGGCCAGCCTCAGCTACCTAGTGAGGCACTCCACAACTTAGTGAGACTCGGTTTCAAAATAAAGAATTAAAAATAGGGCTGGGGGTGTAGCTCGGAGGTAGAATGCCCCTGAGTTCAATCCCCAGTACCGCAAAAAAAAAAAAGAATGACATCAGGGCTGCCAAAATATCTCATTCTGTGACGAATTCACTTTAATAAATACCAATGTCTCTAACATACAGCACAGTTACTATAGTTAATGATAATGTATTGTATACTTGCGTGTGTGTGTGTGTGTGTGTGTGTGTGTGTGGCACTGGGGATTGAAACCAAGAGGCATTCTATCTTTGAGCTAACCCCCAGCCCGATTTTATTTCTTATTTGGAGACAGGGTCTTGTAGGTTGAAGATAGTCTCACTGCTTGCTGAGGCTGTCGTCGAACCTGTGATCCTCCTGTCTCAGCCTCCCAAGAACTGGGATTACAGGTGTGTGCCACCATGCCCGGCCATATTGTATACTTGAATTTTGCTAAGAGAATAGATCTAAAGTGTTCACACACACACACACACACACACACACACACACACACACACACACACTCACACAGGTGATATTAGGTGATGGGTATGTTAATTAGGTTGGATGTGGTACTCACAATGTTTAGGTCAGTTATATGTATATAAAAACATCATGTTGTCCACCTTAAATATGTACAATTTTAATTTATCAGCTCTACCTCAATAAACCTGGGGAAAACCCTGAGCAGTGGCACATACCTATAATCCCAGTACTTGGAAGGCTGAGACCGGAGGATTACAGGTTCAAGGCCAACTTCAGCAACTTAGTGAGACTCTGTTTCAAAATAAAAAGGGCTGAGGGTGTAGCTCAGTGGTAGAGCACCCTTGAGTTCAAGCCCCATTACACACACACACACACACACACACACACACGCTGGGCTGGGGATTGGATCACTGACCCTGGTTGCTGGAGGACAGAAAGGTGGGTGGGTGGAGGCACCCACCCGTGGACTGGACCAGGTGGGGGGTCTCCTGAAAGACCTGGAGCAGACTGCAGCCTCCAGCCTGTGATGGATGGAGATGAGGGGGTGGGAGGTGGGGAGAGATCCTGGTGCAAGTCAGGATCTCTCTAGCCAGCGATAGAGGTAAAATGCAAATGCTTAAAGCCCTTCCAGAGGTAATTTTGAGATTTAATTTCACTCGTAGGTGTGGATGATGCTTCCAGAAATCTGTTTGGCCTGAAGGAGAGTGGGAGAAAGACCCATGGAGGGCCAGGAGTGCTGCCAGAGGAGGGGCTGTGCGGTGGACAGAATCCACATTTTGGCTTTAGCTCAGGGTCTGAGAAAGAGGGAGAGGGAAGAGATGGGGGTAGGTTCTTCCTGCTCTTGGGAGCCTGAGCAAGGTGGTGGGTGATGGTGCTTGCTTGGTCCAGTTAATGGATAATAGCACATCGGAGCCAGGCATGGTGGTGCACATCTGTAATCCCAGCACTTGGGAGGCTGAGGCAGGAGGACCACAGGTTCAAGGATAGCTTCAGCACCATAGCAAGACTCTCAGCAACCTAGCAAGACACTGTTTCAAAACAAAAAATAAAAAGGGCTGAGCGTGCCAGGCATGGTGGCACATACCTATAATTCCAGTACTTGGGAGGCTGTGATCGATTTAGCCAGACACTATTTCCAAATAAAAAAATAAATTAGGGATGGGAGTATAGCTTGGAGATAGGATGCGCTGGATTCCATCCCTAACATCATAAAGAAGGAAAAAAAAAAAAAAAAAAGGAACTGGGGGTGTGTTGCTCAGAGGTAGAATGCCCCTGGGTTCCATCCCCACTACCAAAATAAATAATAAATAAATAGCTTGTCAGGTGCTATTTTTGCTCTGTGTATATGTGTGTGGTACTGGGGATTGAACCCAGGGATGTTCTACCTCTGAGCTATCCCCTCAATCCAATTTTATTATTTTGAAACAGGGTCTCACTAAGTTGTGGATGGCCTTGTTCTGCTGAGGCTGGCCGTAAACCTGCTATCTCCTGTCTCAGCTTCCCAAGGTCTGAGATTACAGGTGTGCACCACTGCACTGGGCTTGGGCTTCGGCACTGGCTTTCACAGGGCTGTCTCCAGGGTCTTTTCTCCATCTTGACAACCCCCATGTCAACACAGGACCTTATAATGCATTGCAAGACACCCTGCAGAGCATATGCTTGGGAGAATCCATCCTGCTCACCATCTTCATTTTCTGAAGGAAGTGGGGTGGTAGTTGGTTGGAACCAGACCAGATTTAGGGGCAGGATCCCACTGAATTCTTTTATCCCAACTTTCCTCCCCTCTTTTTTCTTTTTCTTTTCTTTCTTTTTTTTTTTTTCAGTAGTGGGGATTGAACTCGGGGACATTCTACCTCTGAGCTACACTCCCTAGCCCTATTTTTTATTCTTTTTATTTGAAACAGGGTCTCACTAAGTTGTATAGAGCCTCACTACATAGCTGAGGCTGACTGCAACCAGGATCCTCCACTCTCAGCCTCCCAAGTACTGGGATTACAGGCATGCACCACCACACTCAGCTTCAGTTTTTATTCTGAAACAGTCTCACTAGGTTGCTGAAGATCCTGCTAAATTGCTGAGGCTGGCCTTGA
The DNA here is from genome assembly GCA_004027655.1 of Graphiurus murinus. Taxonomy (NCBI): domain Eukaryota; kingdom Metazoa; phylum Chordata; class Mammalia; order Rodentia; family Gliridae; genus Graphiurus; species Graphiurus murinus. Next base: position 4,549 of record PVLC010015397.1, on the reverse strand, counting down.
ACCTGTGATCCTTCTGTCTCTGTCTTGAAATCTTTTTTCTTTTCTTTTTTTTTTTTTTTTTTTTTTTTTTTTTTTTTTTTTTTTTTTTTTTTTTTTTTTTTTGTGGTACTGGGGGTTGCGCCCAGGGGCATTCTACCTCTGAGCTACACCCCCGGTCCTATTTTTTATTCTTTATTTTGAAACAGGGTCTCACTAAGTTTCGGAGGGCCTCACTAAGTAGCTGAGGCTGGCCGAGAACCCGGATCCCAAATGCTGGGATTACAAGTGTGCACCACCACGCCTGGCTTCTTTTATGTATTTATTGGTACTGGAAATCTAACCCAGGGCCTCACATATGTCAGGCAGGTGTTCTACTACTGAGCTCCATCCCCAGACCTCTTTTGTATTTATTAGTTGGGATACTTGGGAGTTTTTTGTACTAGGGGCTGAACCCAGGATCATTCTGCTTCTGAGATACACCCCCAGTCCTTTTGTTATTTTTCATTTTGAAACAGGGTCTCACCAAATTGATGAGGCTGGCCTTGAACTTGTGATCCTCCTATCTTAGCCTCCCAAGTACTGGAATTACAGGTATGTACCACTGCATCTGGCTGGGATACTTTATTTAAAACATGCTTTACAGCCGGGCATGGTGGCACACAGTTGTAACCCAGTACTTGGGAGGCTGAGACAGGAGAATCGCAGGTTCACGGCCAGCCTCAGCTACTTAGTGAGGCTCTCTGCAACTTGCTGAGACCCTGTTTCAAAATAAAGAATTAAAAATAGGACTGGAGGTGTAGCTCGGAGATAGAATGCTCCTGGGTTCAATCCTCTGAACCGCAAAAATAAAATAAAATAAATAAAACATGCTTTATCTTCACTTGGTTATCTATAGGTAAAGTTCAACAGGAAGGCAAATGCTTACTTCTTTCCCTTTATTTACCGGCTTTCAAGATAATGACTATCATTTTCTGAAGATGACTATTTTTAAAATAACAATATGAACTCATAGATTTGAATGCAGCTGATGGTTTTAATCAGTTACAATTCTTATCCCTTTTGAAGTTAAGATTGTCCCATCTTTGGCTGGTGAAGCCTTTTTAAGTTAGCTACAGAGACTTTAGATGTTGGTCACTTCCTTGGTATCCAGAAAAACAAGGTATCCAGGCCTTTCTTGTACATTTCCTCCCAGACATGGAATTAGCTATTTCTCTAAGAAACTGAGTTCTATGACAGAAAATGGATTTTGTGTGTGTGTGTGTGTGTGGTACTGGGGATAAACTCAGGGGCATTCTACCTCTAAGCTACACTCTCAGCCCTATTTTATTTTTTATTTAGAAACAGGGTCTCGTTTCTAAATAAAAAATCCCAGTACTTGGGAGACTGAGACAGAAGGATCTTAGGTTCATGGCCAGCTTTAGCAACTTATTGAGGCCCTCAGAAACCTAGTGAGACCCTGTTTCTTTTCTTTTTTCTTTTCTTTTTTTTTTTTTTTTTTTTTTTTTTTTTTTTTTTTTTTTTTGCAGTACTGGGGATTGAACCTAGAGTCATTCTACCCCTAGGCTATACCCCCACATGTTTGGAATCCTAGTACTTGGGAAGCTAAGACAGGAGGATCACAGGTTTGCTGCCAGCCTTAGCTACTTAGTGAGGCCCTCCACAACTTAGTGAGACCCTGTTTCAAAATAAAGAATAAAAAATAAGTCTGGGGGTGTAGCCTGGGGGTACAATGACTCTAGGTTCAATCCCCAGTACCGCAAAAAAAAAAAAAAAAGAAAAGAAACGGTCTCACTAGGTTTCTGAGGGCCTCAATAAGTTGCTAAAGCTGGCCATGAACCTGAGATCCTCCTGTCTCAGTCTCCCAAATACTGGGATTATAAGTATGTACCACTGTGTCCAACTTTCTTTCTTTCTTTTTTTCAAAATGTTAAGATTTCATTTACAAATCTTTTTTGTTGCACAGAAAGTAAAAATGTTGTTACAATCTCGGTGTAACTCGAAGCCACAGAAGGTTGACTCACCAATCACAGCTATCCACACTAGAGCAAGAGTCTTACACAAAAACCTAACAACGCTTACAATTCTGTTGGGGCCAGTCCCCAAGCTTGGCAGTGTATTATCAAGAGTGCGTTCAGCTTTCAAACACCCCTTTTCTGAGCCACACCCCCAGCGCTATTTTATTTTGAAACAGGGTCACACTAGGTTTCTGAGGGACTCACTAAATTGTTGAGGCTGGCCTCAGGACCTATAATCCTCCTGTCTCAGCTTCCCAAGTATTGAGATTACAGGCCTGTACCAGCATGCTCAGCCAAACATCACATTTTAAATAATCTACTTTAGCTGGGCGTGGTGGCTTGTAATCCCAGCATTTGGGAGGCTGAGACAGGAGGATCTAGGTTCGCGGCCAGCCTCAGCTACCTAGTGAGACACTCCGCAACTTAGGGAGACCCAGTTTCAAAATAAAGAATAAAAAAAATAGGGCTGGGGGTATAGCTCGGAGGTAGAATGCCCCTGAGTTCAATCCCCAGTACCAGAAAAATAAATAAATAAATAATCTACGTTATCTTACATTACACACAAAATAGCCTGAGAATAACAATAAAATCACCACTGTTGACATAATTACTGATAACAGTTAAAATTATTTCTTACACTTACTCTCTACATTCTCTCCCTATTTCTATAGTTACAGTTACACTGTATGAGCATATGACCTTTATACATTACGTTTTCTCGTTTTATTTTATTTTATTTTATCTTATTGTGGTACTAAGGATTGAACCCAGGGGCATTCTACCTCCGAGCTACACCCCCAGTCCCATTTTTTATTCTTTATTTTGAAACAGGGTCTCACTAAGTTTCAGAGAGCCTCAACTAAGTAGCTGATGCTGGCTGCGAATCCAGATCCTCCTGTCTCAGCCTCCCAAGTACTGGGATTACAAGTGTGCACCACCACGCCCACCTCCCCAGCCCTATTTCTTATTCTTTATTTTGGAGCAGGGTCTCACTAAGTTGGGGAGGGCCTCACTAAGTAGCTGAGGCTGGCTGGGAACCTGTGATCCTCCTGTCTCAGCCTCCCAAGTATTGGGATTACAAGCATGCACCCACCACGCCAGTCAATTTTCTCTTTTTTAAAAAAGTTTTCTTTTTTCTGTGTGTATATATGTGGCACCAGGGATTGAACCCAGAGAGCATTTTACCTCCTAACTACACTTCCAACCCTTTTTATATTTTTGTTTTGAAACAGGGTCTCTCTAGGTTGCTGAGTCTTTTTTTTTTTTTTTTTTTGTGGTACTGGGGATTGAACTCAGAGGCATTCTACCTTCGAGCTATACCCCCAGCCCTATTTTTTATTCTTTATTTTGAAACCGGGTCTCACTAAGATTTGGAGTGCCTCACTAGGTAGCTGAGGCTGGCCGCGAACCCAGATCCTCCTGTCTCAGCCTCCCGAATGCTGGGATTACAAGCGTGCGCCACCACGCCCGGCTTGCTGAGAGTCTTTTTTTTTTTTTTTTTTTTTTTTTTTTTTTTGTGGTACTGGGGATTGAACTCAGAGGCATTCTACCTCCGAGCTATACCCCCAGCCCTATTTTTTATTCTTTATTTTGAAACAGGGTCTCACTAAGTTGCAGAGTGCCTCACTAGGTAGCTCACCCGGATCCTCTGGTCTCAGCCTCCCAAATGCTGGGATTACAAGCGCGCACCACCATGCCCGGCTTGCTGAGAGTCTTGCTGAGTTGCTAAAGTTGGTCTTGAACCTTCAGTACTCTGTTTCAGCCTTCCAAGTACTGGGATTCTCAGGCATGTGCCACCATGCCCGGCTTAAATTTACTCTGTTTATCTCACTCAATCTTAGTTCTACAAGTGACTGTATATTTAATTCTCACCACCAATCCTTAAGTTGATGTGTCTCTAGTCATTTTGATTGTCTTATTTTTTGTATTGATTTTTCAGTGGTGGGGATTAAAATCAGGGCCTCTCACAAGCTTGGCAAGAACTCTACCACTGAACTATATCCCCATCCCCACTTTTTTTTTAATTTTTATTTTTTGTTGGTGCTGGGGATGGAATCTAGGGTCATTCTACCTCCAAGCTACACTTCTAGCCATATTTTATTTCTTATTTTCAAACGGGGCTTTACTAAGTTGCTGAGAATCTTGTTAATTTGCTTAGGCTGGCTTTGAACCTGAGATCCTCCTGTCTCAGCCTCCCAAGTATTGAAATTATAGGCATGTGCCACCATGCCCACCCCCAGCCCTATTTTGGTCATCTTAATTATGAGTTTTTAAGAATATTTATCTGAACTGTATTAGTCACGGTTCTCTAAACAAACAGGACTAACAAGGTATATATTCCATATATAATAAAAATTTATAGCCGGGCGTGGTGGCGCACGCTTGTAATCCCAGCATTCGGGAGGCTGAGACCGGAGGATCCGGGTTCGCGGCCAGCCTCAGCTACCTAGTGAGGCACTCCGCAACTTAGTGAGACTCGGTTTCAAAATAAAGAATAAAAAATAGGGCTGGGGGTATAGCTCGGAGGTAGAATGCCCCTGAGTTCAATCCCCAGT
>PVLC010015396.1:0-37453 GCA_004027655.1 Graphiurus murinus | reverse complement strand
AAATTCAGGGAAAGCGTGCAAGAGCAGCAAAGTTATAAATTTAAGAACAGGGAAACCATGAGAAGGAGAAACACAAAAGAAACAATGAGTCAGCACGACCCCACAATAACAGAACTCAATGACACTGATTGGCAGAGCTTACCAGAAGGACAATTCAGATCTTTAATAATAGAAGCGATACAAAACTTCCAGAAAGAATTAGAATGTACAAAAGTCAAATTTCCACCCCAAATATGCATTCTTTCTCTAGTTCTTGTGAATGATGATCATCTGGGACCTTCATGAATTCTCATTAGGCCAAAGGACCAGAAGCAGCTCATTTCATGTATGAAGAGCTCCAGGTATTAGATAGTACATTATTTCATTAGCATGGTATTGCATCAACATCAGCTATGCAAATAAATACTATTGCAAATCTTTACAGTGACATATAACAGTTATTTCTCTCATTTTCACCATCTGAAATGACAAGTGCTTTGTCCGTATGGATCCAACAGGTTTGTATTATGAGCTGTAACACTGATATGGAGGAGTATATTGAGTGGTTATAATGTGAGCATACCTGCACAGGATTTATTAAAATTGAATGCTCTGATATCTAAGTATAAAGGGAACCCACTGAAATGTAATCACCATGCAAATCGAGAAATGAAACCTTGAAAGAACCCAGAAAATGATCCTGTGTCCCTTTCAGTAACATTTCTTCCTTCTCATCTAGAGGTATTTACTATCTTGCCTTGGCAGGCAAGAATTTCCTTTGTAATTTTAACTCTTACACAGGCTTCCTTAAATAGGTGTTAGCTTTACCTGTTTTTTTTTTTTAATCTTTTATGCTTTTATAATATCCAGACTTTGACTTTCTGGAAGTGGCTGATCTCAGTATACTATCCTTTAATTCTACCCATTTTCCTGTATATGACATTATTTTGTGGCTCTTTATGGCCAAGTAGAATTCCATTGTGGATGTATAACACATTATTTGTTATTCATTCATCTGTTGACAGACATCTAGGTTGGTTCTATAAATTGGCTAATGTGAATTGTGCTGCTATGAAACAGTTTTTGAACTTTAATTAAGAGGGACAATTATATCTGTATTATTTTATGGCTTGATTTTTCACTAAAGTTTATAGTTTAAGATTTGGCCCTGTTGTTGTATAGTAGTATTTTGTTCATTTTTGCTGCTTTTTGTATGCCTTTTTTGAATATACTATTGCCATTTTTGTATGCCCTTATATGAATACACCACCATTTATTTGTCTTTTTTCCCCTTAAAGACAGTAAATATTATATGTGTTTCTGGAATATGAAAGTGGATTAATTTCTGTAGGCTTTATATCCAGGGGTACAATTTCTCTATCATAAGACACACACACTGTAACTTTACCAGATAATATCAAAGTATTTTCTAAAGCAATTACTCCAATCTACTGTCCCACCAGCGGTTTATAAAAGTTCCTTTTGCTTCATGTTCTCTTCCCCTTTGTCCTAATACATTTAAAAATTAGCCTTGGTGATTATTGAAGTTGTTCATATTTTCATATTTTTGACTGTATTTCTGTTTTGTACTATACCTCATTCTTTTTTATGATTCTTTCATACAATGGATTTTAAAAAGAAAACAACTTTGATTTTTGTACACAGGTCTTCAATGCTTGTTTAGTTATATAGTTTCTTAGATCATTTCTTCTGCATGTACTTTAGCTGGGCACAGTGACACATGCCTGTGATCCCAGGTTTGAGGACAGCCTCAGCAAGTAGTGAGACTCTCATCAATCTAGTGAGACCCTATTTGTATTTTGTGTGTGTATGTGTGTGTGTGTGTGTATATGTGTGTACTTTACAATTTGCCCCTTCCTTAGTGTAATACAGGACTGATAGTGTAACTTGATATTTTTTTATGTGACCTGAAAATGTAGAATAAGTCACAGATCTTTTACAGGAATCCAGATCCTTGGGCCCAGAAACCACGAAAACAAAATTAGCTGAGTAGAAACAATTAGATATAGACAAGGCTTTATTTATTTATTTTTAATAGTTAAGAGAATTTATTCTAATAGCTATAATTAAAGTGCTTATCAAACTGAAAACAAGCATACAAAACAGTTGATTACTAATCGTGTATTGAAAGCAGTAAGAGGTTCCACAACACCAAATAAATCAGTTCTGAGGTTTCCCCAAGATAATTTTCACAGCTCCAGCTTCTTCAGTATTTATCAAAATACAAATTAAAAAAGTAGAAGTCATCTTTTTCAATGGTAACTCAGGCTCTTGCAGGCTGAGAGAGGAAGCCACTTCACACATGGAAATTGGGGTGCTCCTGGCTTGGGGGATGTTCAGTGGACCAGCCCTCCCTCCTGCTGGTGAGACTCAGACTTCTCACCAACATGGCAGCAGGTGCAAGAGCAAACCAGCGCTGGGAACACAGTGATGAGGATGGAACTTGTATTGATTGTTAATAAGGGCAGTACTAATTGCTAATAAGGACAAGCTTTCATACTTAGGGAAAACAATAAAATCCTTTTCTGCATCTCTAAACTGTCAGCCAGGAGCTGCAGCCAATGCTGACCTTGGTCAGCTAAAAGTTGGCTGTTAGCCCAGCAACACTAAATGCTAAGAACACAGACACCTGCATTTAGAAAAGAATTATACAGACTCTCACAATAGTTTAGACTAAAGTTACAAGATGAAAAAGAAAGCTATATTAACCCAATATTAATTAATGACACCACAAAAATAGTTAAGCCCAAACCTCCATACTTTAAGACTATATTCCTTGTCTTTCTCATCTTCATTATAAAACAAGTTTCTAACATAACAAGTAACTTCTAATGGAAGTTTTCCTAGAGATAAGGAAAAGCTGAGAAACTCACCAAGGACATGTGAAAGTAATGCACACTTTAAACTTTAAGAGTAAAATAAAGAACAAAGTGGGCTTCTACCATGCAACCCCCTTTGCTAACCAAGTAACACATTTTAATCAGTGATGTTAGACCTCTCTGTCCATGTGATGATGAACAAAGAAAGCTAATTAAAAAAAAAAAAAGCTTACATAGCAGTACCCGATTATGGTGGGAAAAGAAGACTATTGGATAAGCAAGGTGGAAGAAAAAAGATAATGAATCCTTATAAAAAAAAAGTTACATGTTCAGAGACCTCAGTGTCTTACTTTCAAGGCACTCCACTGCATCACCACTGATGTAGTGCTTTAATTGTTCTGTCCTTTCTTCTACCTGTAATAATAAACTTTACTTAAGCTTGTGGCAGTGCAGTTCTGGCCATTTTTCTCTAAAACTACTAAGAACAAGAACCCATCCATGGTGACATTCCAAACTGTTACAATAGGAACCATGACTCTGGCCACAAGCTCACCAAGCAGAGGCCCAGCCCTGTGCCTCCTTCCCAGTAATCTCCCTTAGACCACCCCCAGGGGACTGTGAGCATGAGTACAAGCACAAAGCAATGGAATGTAGATGACCCCAAAACAGGTGGGTCTCAGGGCCTCTACTGTGACCATGCAGTAGATGGCACTTAGATCATCTCCATCTCTCAGGATCCCAGAGGAGAACAGCTGATCTGAGAGACTAGCATTCAGGCCATTCCTGCAAAACCTACACTAGGCATAGTCTCCCTTTGGTGTGTTCAAGTGTTCTCCTTATTTTGTATTTTTAACTATTTTCAAAAACTGCACTGAGTTCAGGTTAAAAACAACCACCAAAAGGGTCCTAACACTGATTTATAGCTCGGTGGCTCCTGGAGACCAGGTGTCCACACCCATGTGCCTACCTAAATCCCTTCTCAATACTGACAGTGAATTGATTCTCTTTTTACAATAAAAAAAAAGCTGAGTCATATTGCATAGGAGTACGAGAAACTGCCTCAGTGGAAACAGAAATTATTTACATTAAATAAAAATCTGACTGCAGGTTGTGTCAGCACATGTACAGCACAGTGCGATGCACACTGACCAATCCATGGAGACACCTTCTAGCACTCAAGACCACAGTCTACGTTTGCCACATGAGAGGAAAGCAGAGGGTGGAGAGGAGGAAGTGTGTATGTGTGTGGGGAAATTCTGGGTCACTTCTGGTCCTGGAGCTGATTGAACAGCCAGTCTAGTCCTTCATATAGTATGTCCCTGCTGGTGGCACAGGTGGCCTGAGTGTACCAGATCCTGTGGTGTAGAGAGTACAGCCCCAGCTTGTCTGTGATTTCTGCAGTATTCATGGCATTGTGGAGAGGTCCAGGCAAGATTCTGCTGCTGTGGTGTCACTACTTCCAGAACACCCAAGTTTTGATCTTTGTGGTAGACAGCAATGATAGAGAGGGCATGAATGAGGCCTGTGAGAGCTCTTGAGGATGCTGGCTGAAGATGAGCTCCAGGATGCCATCCTTCTGGTGTTTGCTAATAAGCAGGACCTCCCCAACACCATGAACAGGCAAGGCTTTACTGAGGGGGCTTCTGCTTCAGCATGCAGGCAGACAGTACTGAGAGTTCAGGCTGCCTCAAGCGAAGAACAGAGGTACACAGCTATTGTGACATCTGTAGGGTAGGCAGGGTCCCGGACTTTTGATGCCACCCTGTGCAGAGGTGAGATTTTAGCTGCATCCCTGCTCTTCTTCATTCCCTTTCTTCATGCACCTCCACACAGGCATGTGTGTTTTACTAAGCCAGTAAGATAAAGATAACTGTGGTTTACATCAATAACTATTCTGTGCATTCATTTGCCCCTTAGCATCTGGTAGAGTCCCCAGTATTATTTTCAGAATAGGGCTGACTATAGTCCTGTCTCACTGGGGTTGATATTAGTGACCTTGTCTGTCTAGGTCTAGCTTTTTTTTTTCTTTCTTATATTTCTGCTGACCACATTGTCTCAAGGGTTGAGCTGACTTCCTAGCCTCCTGTCTCCAGATGTGTTATCTTAATATAGCCTTGGAGACTGGTCTACTTAACTCTTAAGATTATAGTATGTCTGTTAACCCTATAAGGCTGAGAGCTAGTTTGATTGTCTCATTCCCTTCTGAGAGATTTTATATCTTTAATATTAAGGAGTGCTGTTTTATTTGGAGAGGAGGAGGATGTCTCTGATTGCTTCTGGTTCCTTTAATTCAAAGAGAGTACTTTTATTAGATTGGTATTAGCACTTTTAGCTGTTTCACTAGAAGGTAATAATTTACCACACAGGATTGAAAGCCAGTATCCTATTGAGTTTGGTGGCATTCTTATAGAGTGATTTGAATAGGTGGGCTAATTTCTCTAATCCACCCAGGTCAATTAATGGCTGTTAAAAGCTTTGGGCAAAATTGCTTTTCCCTCCTATGGAAAAAATATATTTGAGTCATGGGTATTTTTTCTCTTTAGTTAAAAAGTCAGGGAAGAATAACAATTTCTTGGCACATCAATTTGAGTAAATTTTAATGGGAAGGTAATTGAAATTTTTTGAGATGGCCAAAAGCTAAGGATTTTATGTAGCAATGATTATGCTGACTAAGGACATAATTTTGATTCTCTCTGCATAGGAATTAATAGCATTAAGGAAAAGATAAATAAAAAAATCTAAAAACTATTTCAGAAAGAGATGAAAAATAATGAGAAACAGAAAATCATAAGAAAAAATGTAGAAACATTTTCAGGAAGAGAGGATCTTAATAACAATATTTTCAGAGTAGAGAAGTGCCAGTACGTGGGATGGCACACACCTGTACTTGGTAGGCTGAGACAGGAGGAGTGCAGATTCGAGGTCAGCCTCAACAATTTGGTAAGACCCTGTTTCAAAAAAAAGTTAGGACCGGTTGTTTAACCTGGAGGTTGAAGGCCCCTGGGTTCCATCCCTAGTACTACCAATAAATAAACAAATAAATAAATAGTAATAAAAATAAATGAAAAGGGCTAGGGGTGTAGCTCAGAGGTAAAATGCCCCTAGGTTCAATCCTCACCTCCAAAAAATAGTAAGAAAGGAATAAAGAAAGAAAGAAAGACCACAAATGAATCAACATAAATATGTGTCTGTATGTGCCAAGACAGGGCTTCAGACTACAAAGTATAAAAAAGAATCTTTCAAGAAACAAACAAACAAACAAACAAACAAACAAACAAAAGCTGTAAATACTACTGCCAACAGACTTCTGAATACTCAAAAATCTACAGGACAACGTAGTAGTGTATTCAACAATTTGAAGAAATTAATTTTCAACCTATAATTATATTCCTAAAAGATGTAGGAAACTACCAGTGAAGTACAAGTACAGATAGAAAACATTTTAAGATGAAAATCCAAAGAGTTTATGTACTTCACAATCTCTCCTTAAAAAGTATTTCAGGATTTATTTTTGCTGAAGGAGGAGATATACCAGTAAGGAAGAAAACATAGGCTTCGCAAAACTGTTTATGCAACTCAGGAGACTAATTAAGAAAACTTAATAGGGTCAAATGAGCTTAAGTAAGGTCTCAGGAGGACAAGAATAATGGCAATCCTTAATGTAGAGCATTAAAAATATTTAAATACAGTAAGCATAACAGCTGAGGAAATATAAAGTAGATGATATAAACTGCAGCAATTTAAAAATCATATCATAATGGAAATTCAAGCAGGAAGACAAATTCTCATCACTTTTTATTGATGCAATATAATAAATAGTATATAAAACTATGATTGTGTTATGAAGGAAACAAACTCAAGTTCTTGATATTTTAGTTCATCCATCTATCTATCTATCATCTATCTATCTATCTATCTATCTATCTATCTATCTATCTATCTATCTATCATCTGTCTATCTATATCTATCTATCATCTCTATCTATTGTCTATCTAATCATCTATCTGTAGAAATATATATACACACATACATATATATGTACATATATATATGATTTCTTAGATCAGCTAGCCAATAACAACTATGTGATAAACAATAGTGGTCCACTAATTCAGTTTCAGTCTAGTTTCTTTTGTTAAATGCAAATAAAATAAAAAGAAACAATTATATGGTCTAGGCCTATAATCCCAAGAAAAAAGACAAAGGCGAAACTTACTATTAATACTTTATTGAGGAGAACAACCGCAGAATATCAAAAATGAAAGAAAAAAGCCTGAAACAAGGAAATACAAAACAAATATAGGATGCTGACACCAAAACTTCAAGAAAATACAACTGATCATATGCATGTACAGAACAGCCCTGAAAAGTCACTGGAGCTTTTGTGCCTTGGAACTGTTGAAGGGCAGAAAAAGTGTAGACATTATCTGTTGGAGCCTTCCTGTTTCTATCATTCATTAGTCAAGGTTTGTCCCCTGGAGCATTGATCTCCCTGCACTTCCATGTGGTATCAACCTATTCCTCTTATAATCCAGATTCTATTTCAGACCTGGATGCTGTCACAGCTGTAGCTCATGCTTCAGTGGTAGCCAGGCTTCACCTGCGGGGAAGGTTGAACTAACCAGTGAAATAGGAGATGCGGTGATAGTAGTGGCAGTGGCAGCAAGGACTCTCTAGTGAGCAAGCAGATTAGGACCGTGAGTTAGTAGGGACACTGTGAGCAGAAAAGACCCACCAAGACAGGAAGTGCATATAGATTTAGGAAGATATAAGTCACCACCTCCTGTGTGGTGTAAGGGGTCTGTTACTGTAATTCACACTCCCCAGCTGATCTGTCTCCCTGGTGAATTGTACCCTATGCAGGGATTATCTCAGCTCACTGCTGGTATGTTGGGTATTCAAAAATGGCAGTGGGTATGTCAGACTTGGTGCAAGAAAGTCCAAGATATTGGGTCCATATATGGTCTCTATTCCTAAACAGTAAGTATTCTCTTCTCTGGCTCTTTTCGAAAGCACTGAAATTGACAAAGATAAAGGCTGACTGACATCTACAAGATGGATCATCTTGTCTAACCAGATGTTGAAGGCCTTCACTATGGTGGATGTTCTTCAACGTACATTAATATGAGACAAAAACTATACTTTTATTACCGAATCACATAAGTCCAACTATAGAAATGTTTTCCGGATTGCCTTGTCCCTGATTTCCTAATCATATGCCATCCTTAGTCTAAAGAGACAAGTCATTCACTAGTGTTCAGAAATCAGAATATGCCCTTGCTTTGGGCTACCCCTTCCATATAAAGTGAACAACTGGTGTATCATTTGCATGTCTGTTCCATCAGAACATTTCTCTTTACTACTTTCCTTTAAGGCCATCCCTAAGTTGGTCTGTTATGTGGCAGCAGTCTCGTTGTGGCAGGTGTCTATAAATTTGACTCTTTTCTGTCTTCTCTGACAACTGAACAAAGTGGACTTCATCCAATGATGCTGGCATGGATGTAAATTGAAGAAGAGCATTGATACCAAAGAGGTTGGTGACATGGGAGTCTGTGTTGCCCGCTTGTGCACTTTATTTCTGCATTATCTTGAGTCTGATTGTTTAAGAAACACTTCCACCATATAATGAATTGCTTCTGCACTTACATTACCTTGTGTCATGTGGTCCTTCCCATCTAACAAATCACTTTGGCAAAAGTTAGTTCCATGGAGACAGTGTTATCCCCAGAGCCCTTCTCCTGGGCTAATGGGAAAGAATTTCTATGAGCCTTTTTAGGACAGAAATGATTGTCTAGGCATGATAGAAGGCCAGTCAAATCCAGGTTCTCAACACCATTCTGGAGGCTGAGGTGGCTAGTGGAATGAGGATATGAGGCAACAGTAACTTCAGCTAAAGTTCTTCATTAAGCAAGTGGTTGAGATTTAGTGGCCGTGAGTGAATATAGAAAGACAAAAAAAATATTGGATTCAGCCTAAATAGTAAGAAATTATGAACACTGTATTTCCATTTTCAGAACTTATTTTTATATATTTATTTGCTCACCTATATACCTGCTCATCCATCCCACCCATTCATCTACTCCTCTATCTACCCATTTGTTCATTTGCTAATTGATCTTACTTTATTTGTAATTATTAATAAAAGATATGTCTACAATGGTGCTACTGGTATATAAATCTTGAGATAACTTTAGGGAGGGTAAATGGATTTGGGCATGAAAAGGGAAATTTCACTATCACTTATATGTTTTGTATTGGTTGAATTGTTTTAAATTTTTATAATTATAAAATTCATTAAAAATTTTTGGACCCTCTGGGCGTGGTGGTGCATGATTGTAATCCCAGTACATGGGAGGCTGAGATAGGAGGATCACAGGTTCAAGGACATCCTCAGCAAGTAGTGAGACTCTCAAAAACCTAATGAGACCCTGTTTCCAGATATGAATAAAATTGGGCCGGGGGTATAGCATAGAGGTAGAATGCTTCTAGGTTCAATCCTCCGTATCACACAAAAAAATTTCTTTTTGGCCCAAAGAAATTACTGAGCAGAGATATTCAGCCAGTCTTTCTTTTTCCTTTTATAACATTTAGAATTCAAAAAGTAACAACTTGTATGTAATTTTAACATAACATAAAAGAATATACTACATTAAGGAAGAATTACATATTTTCTCTTTGTATTTTCATCCCAATGTTTTCTATGAGGTAAGATGTTGATGAATTGTATGATTGATAAATATTACAATTAGGTTGAACTATAATCAACATATACTGTTTTGAAAGTAATACTTAGAAATGGTGATATACTTATCCCTTACTATTCTTTTTATGCTCAAGTTTAAAAGACCAGTTAGATAGTTGAGATATGTCAATTACAGTAATGGTCCCTTTGGAGTAGATAATGGCTTTTACTTTCCCAAATGCATACATATACTTCCTATTCTGGTGTGTCGTCTTCTTTTTATAGTGTCTTATAGTTTATAAGATCAGCTTGGCTTCTGATGGAATTAAGTGGCCTCTAACAAATTTGAACTCAATTATCAAGGTCTATTTCTTTTAAAAACTTGTGTTTTGATTCTAGACAATTAAAATCTGTCACATCAAATAATTCTGTTCTCAGTAAAGATATTTATTTACATATGTATGATGATGTTTACAAAAACCAGTACAATAGTAACTCATTTGCCATTACAAATGGTCACTTTGAAGGTTTCTTTAACTATTTTCTACTTTATAGGATATAAACACTTGCTCTTTTGCCTGACATTTCCCTAGTCATTATAAATGAAAATAGCAATCAAATGGTAGTCTTTTTAGTTTAATATAGCTGTCATTATTATTCTAGTAATTGTCATTATAGTTATTATCACAATTATCTTGTCATCAAATATGTATGGTGTCAATCATATTTTCTCACATTTTTTCTGGGATTACATAGAATCAAATTATTAACTTTAATACTTCATAATATTTTACTTCTTCCCAGAAGACTTCAGGAAGTTACATAGAAACTTCCTTAGACATTAAATTCATGTCTTTCCTAAAGAAAAAGAGAAAAAATAATACTAGCCAATATGTGAAAGAAAAAAGGGGAAAGACATGTTAATGGTACAGAATATATGTTGTCATGTCTTTCTTAGAGATTATATATATATATATATTTTTTTTTCGATACTGGGGATGAGGATTGAACCTAGGAGCATTTTACTTCTGAGCTACACCCCTAGCCCTATTTTTTATTCTTTATTTTGAAACAGGGTCTCCCTAAGTTGTGGAGGGCCTCACTAAGTAGCCAAGGCTGGCTGTGACCCCGAATCCTCTATTCTCAGCCTCTCAAGTACTAGGATTACAAGTGTGTGCCACCACACCTGGCCTGAGATTATATAATTTCACAAATGATAAATATTAGATGAACAATTTTGAAAGAAAGTAAGTATAATGATATATATTTAGAATGTCCCCTACACCTCACGGAAACAAGGCAGCAATGTTGGAAGCAAGGCTTGGTTGCTAAGAAAGGGTCTCTGGGTATATGACTTTGGAGAACATATAAAATCCCTCTCCACCCTTTGATCCCTCTCTGCTTTTGGCCTCCATGATGTGAGGAGCAGAGCCTTTGCTTTCTTCCTGTCTCTGTTTTATATTGCCATGCCCTGAGCTCTGCAGACATAGGCTAACATAGGCTGAAACTCTAAATCTCCAAAAACTGTAAATAAATAAATCTTCCTTCCTCTAAGTTGTGTGGCCAGTCTTTTTGGATAATAACAGTCAGAATGTTGACCAAAACACAAATTGGTATCAGAGGAGTAGGATTTTGGCTACTTCTAAGTCTGATCATGTGTTTTTGAGTCTTTGGAAATGGTTTGTGAGAAGAAGTTGGAAGGACCCGAAAGTGGCTAGAAAGGTGGATAGTAGAGACTATGCTCAGGAATGTGTAGGTAAATGGAGTAGAGGCTACATTCTGGTAAAGAACTTACTAGCAGTTTGCCAGTGTCCTGAAATTTTGTGTGAGGCTGAATTTAAAAATGATGGGCTGATTAAGGTGATGGAAGAAATCTCAAAACAGCAAATATCCAAAGTGCATTATGGATTCTGATGTCCACATTCAGCAAATTTTACACCAAAATTTTGGGGAGAGACTTTATAGATTTGTAGTTTGGCTAGAAAGGCATGTGTAAAATTGGGTCCAGAGAGATATGTTGCAAAAGAAAGCAAGATGGATGAGAAGGAATTGGAAGCTATGATGGAGGCAGTGCCAGTCCTGGCCATAATGGAGGTAGGGCCAGTGGTGACCTGGATGGGGGAAGGCCCAGTGACTGTGATTGAAAAGGGCCCAGCAGCAGTGATTAAAGAGAGAGTCACTACTTTTCCTGCTGGTGGTCAACTTCAGTGCTCACATAATGCTAGCTTTGTAGGAAAAAAAGGGATCATGAAGGCTTCCCCTCAGATTTCAAAGAAAGGCCTGAGAAGCCAGGCAATATGTGTCAGGATTAGAATCCCTGCAAGCAGGCCCAAATGGGGGCAATTTATGAAGCTCTTTTGATGAAGCAAAGGTTACAAGGAACCCCCCTGAAATTTAGAGATGCTAAAAATGTGGAATAACCACAAGGAAAGGTTTCAAACTGTGAGCCATAGAGACGGGCTAGAAGAGTGAGTATGTTGCCAATTGCAATCAACAAGGCCCCAGGACACTAAGCTGCCAAGGCCCCTTGGATATCACATCTCACCACCATGTGCTCCAGATTCCAGAAGTAGAGCTTGCCTACTAGATTTTGATACTGTTTTAGTCCTCTTCCTTACTTCCATGGCCCTATTCTTCCCTTTTGGAATGCAAATGTATATTCTGTGCCATTGTAAATTGGATATATGTAACTTGCTTTTTGTTTTTACAGGGGCTTCCAGCCAAGAGTTTTCCTTGAATCTCAGAGGGTACTTTGGACTTTTGAGTATTGCTGAAACTATGAGAACTATTGGAGATTGACTAAATACATTTTGCATTGTGAGATGCTTTCAAGTATAGGTAGTCTGGGTTGTAGTATAATGGTTTGGATTTAGAATGTCCCCTTTGCCCTCATGAAACAAGGTAGCAATTCTGGAAGCAGGTCTTGGTTGCTAAGGAGGGGCTCTAAAGGTGTGGTCTTGGGGACTATATAAGGTCTCTACTCCCCTTGCTCTCTCTCTCTGCTTCTGGCCTCTGTGATATGAGGAGAAGAGAGATTTTTCTCATTTCCTGTCTTTGCTTCCTGCTGCCATGACCTGAGATCTGTAGATCTGGGCTAACATGGATTGAACCTCTAAAGCTCCTAACACTGGGCAAATAGTCTTCCTTTCTCTAAGTTGTATGGTCAGTCTTTTTGGATTATAGCACTGAATATATTGACCAAGGCAGTAAGCAAAAGTAGAAATTAAAAATTAGGTTACCTTTCTCTTAAAGGAGATATTAAAATGTATTGTAAACTTTTTTAACAAATTCTAAGAGAGGAGTAAGCCACAGAAAAAAACTAAGGTTGTGTTTTATTTGTATTTTAGGGAAGAGGTCACTTTTGTAATAAAATTGTCATTTTGAGTGCTTTGACTAAGAAATAGAGTAATTCATATGCCAAGTATTTGTCCTTGTTTCTTTAAACAGTGTGTTTGTGTGTGTGTGTGTGTGTGTGTGTGTGTGTGTGTGTGTGTGTGGCTACCAGGGGTGGTATAAACATGAACTCCTTATTGTTTGCCTATTATTAGTGTTAAAGGAACAGTAGGTGACAGGTAATAATTTACTTTTATGATTATTTTACTTGAAACTGATTTCTGAACATGCTGCTATAAACGCACATAAACACAGAAATAGAATTAGCTTGTGCTTTGATATTAGCTTGAATTTCAGTCCACTTACTATGTCTCCCTAAAAGGATCTGCTGGTTTCACTAGGAGGCTACTTACTTTTATGCTTTCATGGTACTTCTAAAGGAAATTGAAATTGGAACAAGGACTCAGAGTCTTCACATTTTTCTACATCTCTGCATCCTTTTTGCATGTCTCTTTTTCTCTGAGCAATCTTCAACTCCCAGAATAATAGATCTGATCTATAAACATCTTATGAGGAGCTAAAGCTACCCCCAAGGCAATAGCAATTTTCTTATCACCACCTGACTCCACTTGACCAACTCTGATACAATGATGGATCAGACACGGCCTGATTAAGATCATCTGCTTTGGCAGCTGTGCCAAGCCTCCAGCTATGCAAATCCCAGCCCTAGCCTTCATTCTCTTTCTACAAATCCTCAAAGTTATTGTCATGCCCTGTAAAGCAGGGCTAAGGACATGGGTCCCTTTGTCTTCCTGGTGTAACTAGTCTGATTAAAGCTACTCTCCTGCTTTTGACCATTACTTTTTTGGTTTGTTGTTTTGGGTGAGTGGCTGAATCTGATTTGTTGGACCCCTTCAGTCAGTCCTCTGGCCTAGAACCCTGGTAACAAAATTTTTAGGTATTTACATTTAGGTATAAAAATGACTTGAATTTAGAAAGCTTGGGTCTTACTATTAAAAAATTAATTGGAAACTTCCTAAATAGTTTCCAGTATGACAACTGCAGAAGGATAATTTATTATTCATTTATATGAATCTAAGTATGGACCATTAGAGACCATGTTTTAAAGGGTGATCTGCAGGCCATCTATGTCAGTGGTTAAAATGACACATTACGGGGTCTCACTCTTACCTTGTAGGCAGGCATACTTTTCAAGCTTTCCTGGGAATGCTTAAATACACTTAGCAACTGAAAATTATTGCACTAAGAGAAATGTCTGCTGCTTTTATCAATCTCTGGGTCACACAAATGAAAATAATAACTGTAAAAATTTGTTCAGCAAGAAAGGACAACAGTGAAACCCCTCTGAATTTTGTTCATAATTCTTCAGAAAATCAATTTTTATATAAATATTTTAAAAATAATATTTTTCTCTTTGTTACAATCACAATTTTCTTAATGTCCTTAGCAATTTAATTGAATTATCAGGTAAAATGACCCTTTCAGGTTATCATAAGCAACAAGAAACACAGAGGTAAACAGAAACAATGAGAGATAGTCTTGCCATACAAAATAAAGGATACCCACACAGGTAAATCTGAATTTCAGATAACAACAAATATTTTATCATTATTTTTAAATGTTTCATTATGGTGATTTTTATTTTATTATTAGTTAATATTAATTATAAAAGTTAATGGGCTACATTATGAAATTTTTATACATGTGCAAATACTTTTGTGGTATGTTTTATCTGTTGCATGGGGCATACTTACACAAACACATACACAACATTGTTTATCTAAAATTCATATTTAACTGAAATCTCTCTTTTTTTATAAATAAATCACTAAATGTGGCAAATGAGGTGGAGGGGCCCCAGAGAATTGTTATTCACCAAACACCCATCTTACCTACCCTATGGGAAGAGATAGCAGGGTCCTTCTGATCATGAACAAAGAGCCATTTGGGACAGGATCATTGAGGACATTTTCATTGTTCTTATCAGATTATTTATATCTGAGTAAATCTATAGAAATATTTAATAATTTACTGATATAATACACATATAATTGATATGATTTGAGTGTTAATCCCCCAAATTATGAATTGAAATTATCACCCACAAGGAAAGACATTACCTAGCCACTCAGTTATCTCCTTCTGAAACTCTTATTATATACATATGTAAAATGTTTTTATATCCTTTATAGCTCTTACCCTTTCAATCTCTGTATAATCCCTATATATTTTATAGAGTTGTCACACAGATAACTACTGATCTCCTCAATATCTAATTTATTATGCAATTCTTCCATTAATGTATTTATCTGAATAACCACATTATTTATAAGTTGAAGTTCTAGTTTTAGTCTTTTGCAAAAGTGGTACACATTTTTCCACTATCATAGTATTGCTTATTTTTTAAAAAACAATGCAAATTATTTTAAATAAATATATAATAACTCTTTCATAGTTCTATTAACTGAAATTCTGTGGAGAGCATAGTGGATAGAATAGTGGATGTCATAAAACATATACTTATGCCCTAGTCCCCAGAACCTGTCAATATTACTTTTGGCAAAAGAATCCTTACAAATGTAATTAAATTAATCTCAAGATGAGGAGATCATCCTGGGATATCTTGATGGACCCTAAACTCAACGTTAAATGACCTTACAAAAGACACACAGAAGGGAGAATCAAGGGATGAGGAGATGAGGGAGAGAGAGGTTGGAGTGATGCAGCTGAGGGCTAGGGAATATTTACAGCTTTTCCGACTGACAAAAGGGATAGAATCCTTCAGAGCTTCTGGAGGGAGCACTTCTTGCTTACTTCAGACTTCTGCCCTCCACAATTAGGAGAGATAGATTGCTGTTGTTTTAAGCCATCATTTAAGTGATATATTTTTACAGTAGGTCGTGGGAATTAATAAAGAACTTAATCTCACTTTTTTTTTTGTTTCTTCCTGCCTCCTCTTGCTCACAATTATTTCCTCATGTACTTTGTACTTTTGAATTGTGAGCTGTTGTTTGATAAGAATTTTGTATGGTCTGGCTAGAGGGCATGTTTTTTTGAAAGAATACACACTTAACTATTTCAGAAGTCTCAGAAGTGTCTAGTTTGTACCAAAATATAATGTCAATTTTTTTACACTTTGGATGTGTGATGGATCCAAATAGTAAAAATGTGAACCCCAGGCTGTGAGTAGGTAAAACTGTGTATTTGCTGAAAAACGTTTCTTTCCTGTCCTGGACATCACTCTTGCGTTGGTTAATTTCACTGATCTTTCACTAAGGTAAAGGTGCTCTCCATTTTTCAAGGACCACAGGCCTCATGTTCATCTACCAGAAAACCCACTGGTATTATTTAAGGAGACTAAAACTTTCCCACCTCCACCTTAGGCCTGACGTGCTTAAGCTGGAGAGCTTATTTTCCTAGTTTTATGTTCCTTCTTTGTTTTTAATCTGTGATAATTCTTTACTCTTACACAAAAATAATTATAATCTTTAAAGAACTTAAAAATAGCTAATATACTCTAAGTAATTTGTACCATGTAGTGTAATAGATAGAGTGTATGTTTGGTTGAAGTTTGTAATAGAGACCCAAATGCCGTACATACAAATAAATATTCATTTAAAAAGTGTGTAACAGAGACTCAATACAAAATTGCAGTTTCCTGATTGTGATTTTGTGCTATAGCTAGGCATTACCAGTGAAAGAAAATGGCTGAAGGGTTTATGAAATTTCTCTCTCTCTAGTAAGTTGTGTGAATGTATATGAATCTGTAATTAGCTCAAATATAACATTTAAAACTAAAAGTAAACAAAAATTGCATTGGTTAAGTTACATATGTGTTTATTTTATTTTCACATAAGGCCAGATGGAGGTGTCTCAGGGTTTTATACTTACCTAGAATTTGGGATGATTTTATCTTTTTGCTTCATAATTTCTATACCTTGGCCTCAAGTTCCAAATTGTACTTCAATTTACATATTCATTTTCCCAGAGAAGATTAGGGGTAGAGATGAAAAGGATCTATCTCTCTCTACATATAATTTAATTTATAATTATAATTTATATAATTTAATTATATATATAAATTAAATATAATATATAAATAAATTAAAGTAATATAAATTAAATATAATAAATAGAAATATATAATATATATTTTATTTATAATATAATATATATTTTTCTTTTCTATAATATATATTTTTATTATGTAATATAATATAAAATATATATTTTTTCTTGTCAAAGATTCATCCCAAACATTGTATGTATTATTCTCTCACTTTATATGGCAGAGGTTAGTTATATAACCATATTTCTTGGTAGTTTTCTGAGAATTGTAGCTTTTGTTTAAGCAACGAGTTTTCTGCCTTTAAGTTGGAGTTCCAGTTCTATGGAAGAAGAGAGACTATTGCTACCTAGAAGTTTCAACCATGAGAGTTTCCACATTACATAGTCTATATATTATCTAAAATGAAAAAACATTTCTAGTATTTTACCTAACATCTGAGCACCAGTTGACTCTGAAGATTTTCAGAACAGGCACTTGACTACATTGTGTTTATGAGCTTTATTATTTCCATGACAACAGGGCTTAACACAGCATCGATTCACTTTACAAGTGGTCCTCATTGCAATGTCAGGCATGTCCTCCCTTTTATGTAGTTCAGAAATAAATCTTATTGGTTGAATATACTCTTTACATAAATGAAAAAGTATCATTTAATGAGACACAAGTATTAACATGCTGTTAGTATAGTATATTGTTAGCTGAGTTGGGAAGATTGAAAATAATACTTTTTAATTTGTTCAATTCCAATTTTGTGTATCCTTTCTATGACTTCACCAATAACTTTTGGGGAAAATCTCAGAAACAGAAAGTGGTATCCTCTAAACTTCTAGAATTTTGTTTTGGAAAGATGGAAAAAATGGAAGAAAAAGTAAAATGTCTATGAGTTAATTAGATGAAAAGATGCTTTCATTTTGATATTTCAGAAGTATTATTCTTTATTTAGTCAGTAATTATTTGATTATGATTTTTAAAATTATGAAATCAAATTAAATAGTCCTCTTTTGTGAAAAAGGAGATATGTTAATGTGTACACATTAACATACTATCATATAGGATGAATCAGAGTCTTATTAGAAGTGAAAATGAAATACTGTGGTAGCTAAAATGTTCCAGCACTATTTTTCAAAATAGAGGTTTATTTTTTGGAAGATGAGGCATTAGGGAGGGGGCTTTGAGGATGGGAAAACCGGATGTGATTATGTAGTTAGAAATAAAATTTCGACATTTTAATATAAAGTAGTAAATCAGTCAGCATAGGAATAATTATTAGATAATTTCGAAAAATCTTCAGTAAAAAAGTTTTGCATATATGCCATGAAATCATAATGATAGAAATCCTGAATGCTTAAAAGTACCACATTGTGTACCTGGCATTGTGCTTCAGAAATTGAGATTTTTCTTTTAAATGAACCTTTTTTTTTCCTCCCTAGGACCTTAGCAATCCATGCTTTCCTTCTCTATGGCAACTGAAAGGAAACAATAGTCAAAAGCAAAATCTGGCATCCTGGGGGCAGTTAAGAGGTAGTCAGTATATTTTTCTTTCACTGTTGGAGTGAATCCCTCACATCTAATGCAAATATCATTCCCTTTTAAGTGAATTTGTTACACATTTAAATAAAATGGCATGCAGTGGCCTGACATTCAGCAGTTTCTCAAAAAAACAAAAACAAAATCCCTCAAACTCAATCACTGAAGCCATTGCTTAATCTATCTCTGCGTTAAACATGATTGTAGTCAAAGAAACATTATCTCATAATCCAAAACATGGCCGCATGTTCACCTACTGGTACAAGGGAAAGAGCAGCAGATACAAATCGCTTAATTAGCTGATTTATTTTTAGCAGGATAACTGAATATGCTTGGCAATTAGGAATACTCTGTTCAAAAGGATGCTGTATGAAATATATTCTCACACTTGATGCATAAAGATAATGCCACTGGAGCTGGAAAACAACTCAGAAATGCATTTTCAGGACTGACCATCTTTTCTTTTAATAAATACTTTACCTAAAGTGGTTAAAATATATTGCATTCGATCAATTTAAATCTTGTTGCCTTCATTTGGTGCATGAAATAGGTTACCTATTAAGTAACATATATTATTTCTCCTTAGGCTACTGGAAATTGCACATATATTTCTATCACTTGTAAAAAAATAGAAATCATTCGATTTTTATAGAGATATGTTCTAGGTACTGTGTTTCAAATTTCATGAAAATATAGTTCCATAACATTTCTTTTATAAAATAGTTCTGGACTAGTTTCTTAATAAAAACAATTTATAATTTTAGTATTGCTTTAGATTTCATCATATATTGTAAATAGCTTAAAATACAATTAAAAATCTGAAGATTTTGTTGAAATTAAAATAAGTTTTAAGTCTTTTCTGGTGGCACATGCCTGTAATTCAGTACCCGGAAGGCTGAAACAGAAAGATCACAGGTTTGCAGCCAATCTCAGACACTTAGCAAGGCCCTCTGAAACTTAGTGAGCCCTTGTTTCAAAATAAGGAAATACAAAAACAAAAACAAAAAAAAAAAGAAAGAAAGAAAAAAGAAGAAGAAGAAGAAAAAAGCTAGGTATGGTGGCACAGGCTTGTAACCCCAGTACTTGAGACTGGGATAGGAGGATTGCAGGTTCTTGGCCAGCTTCAGCTCCTTATGCCCTCCAAAACATAGTGACATACTGTTTCAAAATAAAGAATAAAAAAAGGGCTTGGGGTGTATCTTGGAATTAGAATGCCCTAGGTTCAATCCCCAGTAGTGCAAAAATAAATAAATAAATAATAAATAAATTAATTAAATAATAAAATAAGGCTGAGGGCGTAGCTCAGAGGTAGAATGCCCGTAGGCTCAATCTCCAGTACCACAAAAAGAAAATAATAATGTTCTATACCTTAGGAAATACACAAAGTATAAATGGACAAATAAAAATTATTTATGCAGTATTCTTAAATGGCACATAAAATCATTATATATTACTTACATACATATAAATATATTCATGCATATCTTATGTAAGGAGAACTAATGAGACAATTGTGTCAAAATATTAAAAATGGTGAATCTAGATAAAGGTTTATGGAAGATATTTTTACTATTCTATATCATTTCTGTAAGTTTTAAATTATTTCAAATAGACAAAAAGGAACTGAAGAAAAATGAGATATATTAGGTTCGGCCTTCCCTTTCCAGGTGATTAGATGGAAGACCAAGTGAGGAAAATGATGTATTAAGGTTATGAAGGATCCAAAATAGAGCTAGGAATGGAACAGAGGCACGTGATTTATAGTAAAGGGTCTCTGGGCTACTTGAACAACCATGAGCGTAAGGTAGGGCAGGTACTATTGTTCCCATTTAGAGATAGGGAAAGACAGGCTAAGATGGGTTAAATTTCTCTTTTTGGATCATATAATTAGTGGTAGAGCAGGGATCCTCACCCAGTATTTTGATTCCAAATTCAGTATTCTTTCCATTCTGTAATGGATCTGTGTTTACATATACAAGATAGCATGCTTCTGCTTGCAATCAGGAGAAAATATACAGTTGAAAAAATTTTTAAATGCTTGGAGTTTTTTTTCTTCAGAATGTGCCAACATATATGGACACAACAGAATACAATACATCATCACAATATTCCTGAAACTAATCATCAATAAAGGTCAGATTAATTGTGTTTTGAATTATATTCCACACATATTAAGAACTAATGATGTTCATGTTTTGAATAAAAATTCACTGCCTACTGATGTTGAAGGAAAGTAACAAAAATTGAAAGTGAAGCTTCCCAATTACAAATTCTAATTTTTTAATTTATTTGAACTAATTCCACTCTAGTGTTTAATTTGTTTTGACTTATGTGACTCAGAGAGAAAACTCAAAGAACTGGAACAAAACTTTGTAATTTGGACATGGATTTTCTAATTTTATGTTAGAAGAGTAGTCATCATTCTAGAATAAAATCCCATTAGAGCCAAGGTATATCTCTCTGTTTTAGCATAAGTTTCCCTATTATTTATTTATAGATCATTCTGGTTATCCTACATTTATCCACATCAAGTTAGATAAAACTTATTAAAGAGCTTCATAAACAACTATATTTAAATTCCTATACCTAGCATATCAAAGATGTTCAATAAATGCTTCTGAAATTGCAAATATCAGAGGTATTCATATATATGTATGTATACATAAACACATGCATGCCTAGATGAATAAGCACATCAGAGAATTCAGGGTAAGGCAATGAGACTAGAAGTGTGTTTAACTAATCAACATTTTGTTTTAAATGGAAATTTTTACATCAGGGCTAGAAACTAGGCAGAAATAGAGGGAATTCTGCTAAATATAAATTCAACCAATTCAAGAAGATACTTAAAGCTAACTAACATATCTGTCTCCTGTGAAAAGTCAACCTTTCAGAAAAAAGATAAAACTCATTCAATATCCCACTAGAGTACCCTAACTTGGAGTGGTGAAAATAGGGATGCATTTATACATTTTTTGTATGTGTGTGTGTGATGCTAGGGATTGAATCCAGGGACAGTCTACCTCTAATCTATACCTCCAGACCTACTTTATTTTTTATTTTGAAACAATGCCTTGCTAAGTTTTTGAGTCTGGCCTTGAACTCGTAATTCTCCTGTCTCAGCCTCCCATGACTGGGACCACAGGTGTGCATCATCACACCTGGCTTATTTGCACATAATTTTTGTCTCACCAAAAAGTTTTTGAAACATTATTAATCAAAATTATTATATTAGTAAAAAGTGAATAGAATCTCCCATAGATGAAAATCCCTAAAGTAGTACAAACAAAATAAAACTATTTGTCTTTAAAATAAATCCAGAAGTAGGAAGTCCAGGGCTTGGCATGAGAACTCCATGGTGTCAACAAGGATCAGATTCAGTTCCTTCAGCTCTGCCATCCTCCACACGAGCATGGTCATTTCCTGGCCTATGATGGCTTTCAGATCCTCGGTCTTCCCATTTGCACTTGTACCAGTGAAATGAGAAAAGAATGTCCTTCTTCTATCTAGTTCAATTAATTTTACCAGGCATCTTGGAAGTACATAGAACATTTTTTCATATACGCCTTTGGCCATAACTCAGTCATTCAGTCACACTTAGTTTTAAGGGAGTCTAGAGAATGATTTTATTTACTGCTAAAATGTTGATTTTGTTAATAAGAGGCCAATTTTTTCTCTCCTCTTTTCTTTTATTCTCTTGTCTTTTTTTTGTTCTTTTCTTTCTTTTCATGAGTGTGTTTTGCTTAATTCTTATTCTAGTTGTCTTTGCACAAGCTTGTATTGTGAGCAAAAGGTAGAAGATAAAACTATAAACTAAAATTCTCAGACCCCCTCGAACCTGCCAGACAAGCTCTCTATTATTGAACCACATCCCCAGGTCTTGTGTCACCAATTCCTGGCATATTGTAAGTGCTTGGTAAATATCTAAGTGAAAACAGAATGAATGAAGACCCTGGTTAATCTTAAACATTTTAGGCCAAGAAAAAAGAAAATAAGTTTATTTGAAGTTAACTTCAAGAAAATAAAGCATATTTTTTCAGTAAACAGACTCATCATATACCCAGGAAAGACTAGTACTTCTTTCTGCTGGGATATGGGTTACCAAACATATCACTGGACTTGACTGTGCTATTCCTCCATCTCCTTAAACGGATTAGTTTGATTTGCTCAGGTTATGGAAGAAAATGCAATGATTTCTTTTCAAAATAGGCTGAGCACAAAAGTAGCAAAGTTGCTTAGAGAAAAGAAACGTGTAATTTGAATTGGCAGAAATTAAAATGGAATGACCTCCCAGACTAGAGGATATGAGCAATACACAATGTTTTTCTTGCAATTCATGTTGCCCTTTGCATAGACATACACATTCCACTGATGCACAAGATGCTAGAATTGACTGAGTCACACTAATCAGGATGACTCAACATACAAAATAAGGTATTGTTCAATATTCATCTAAATATCTCTGCGGTACAAATCACTGAGTTGCACTTCATTTACTGCTACTTCAGGCCATCATTGTGTCTGCAGAAGGAAGCTGAAGATCATGCCAGAGCAAAGAGCTGTGATGATTATTTGGATTTCATTTGATGGGTATAGCAGACAAGAAATCTGCCATGCAGATAGCATCTGTAAAATACCTGTTATGTCTCTCCCTGAAGACTCTGGGAGAAGCTATTTAGAGAACCTGACATAATATTTACCAGGGGATTTAGGAAAGAAGAAATTTAATGGCTGTACAAGATAATTGAGCATTTAGACTGATGAGAAAAACAAGAGTTGTGAAATCCATTGAGTCCTTTATTGCCTTTTTCTACCTTATCCTCTGAGCTTCTAAGAATAAATAAACACATGCATTTGTAAATATGTATTTGATAGTCAACAGTACTTAATACAGGGATGTATGTAATTCATACCAATGCTGTTCTTCTGATGACTAAATATCTTTTTTCCTAATTATTACATAAAATAACTAACCTTAATCTTAATTTATAGTTGAATGGATGAATTTTTGAACATTTCAAATTTGCTAATTTTTAAATTATGTAAAAATTTTTAAGTAGGTTGGTGACTATGAATCACTCAAGCCACATGGTCATTTGTATTTTCTAATTCACACTAATAAATACAGGTAGGAGTGCCTGTTTTAATCAACTATCTAAAATTAAAATTAAAATTCTATATTTTAATTCCCAGATTTATGGAATTTTTAATATATTGTGATAAACTTTCTTAAAAATATTTCAATTCAAATGTTTCTCATTAACAGACAGTACAGAGAATTTGCCTTCTGAATGGATGGCATATTTTATTCTTAGTTACTTATATACAATGTAAAAGCTTTTTATTAGTGCAAAGATACAAATGAATGAATACTCTTGATCACTTTGATTCTAGAAAATGATTGAACTTTTTTTTTGTTTAATGAATCAGGATTGCATCTGGCCTCAGCATATATAAATAAATATATATATATATGGAGAGAAAGAGATAACCATCTGTTCACTTACTTGAACAACAAATAAACTACCTTTAGAGAGGTCAGATTTCTAAAGGCAGAATATTTTTTAAATGCTCTCCAGAGTACTAGTTACTAATCTACTCAATGATTTTTAACTATTAGAACAGTCAACTTCACTGTTTCAATGGCCACAGTTGATATATAATTTGCTAAATATGTTTCCAAAAAAGGTCATTTGGAGTTATGGATCCTGAATATTAAAGTTTTATATTAGCTATTTGATTTTTTTAAAAACATGATTTAAAAACTTATTTTATACTATCAGCAAAGCTTTTACTGAATCAAAGCCTAAAGCACAGCCCAGTTACACACTGAAACACACAAAAATGATTCTTTGTTTTATCCAATATTTGAGACAATACTAGGATTTTTATGACAAAACTCTTTATCATAGAGTAGCATTAAATTTCTTTTTGGGTAGTTTATTTTGATTATTAAACTCTCCTTTATATCATAAGCATTGCCTTTGTTTAAAATATAATGATTACTATATCTTTTGTCATTATTGCTGTTATCATGAAAACAGGTGATTTGTCTAGAATGATACAAAGTGGACAAAATGTGGAGAGTTGGTTTTAAGAGAAAAGTTAATGAATTTTCCAAGAGAAGACTGAATATTGTAATATAATACTAAATACTGAATATAAAATAGATTTTATGATAAAGCCGACTACATTTTTTAAAACTCCAAAGCTTGCTTTATAATATAATAAAACATATAGCTTTTGATTAGGTAAAGGAGTTATTAAATATCTAGATGAGTGAATTTCTTTCTTTTTTTTTTGCGTAGTACTGGGGGTTGAACCCAGAGGCATTCTACCTCCGAGCTACACCCCTAGCCCCAATTTTTTATTCTTTATTTTGAAATAGGGTCTCACTAAGTTGCAGAGAGCCTCAGTGAGTAGCTGAGGCTGTCCGCGAACCTGGATCCTCTGGTCTCAGCCTCCTAAGTACTAGGATTACAAGCATGCGCCACCATACCTGGCTTGAATTTCTTAAACTATATCAGAGTTAATTGCTATCAATGCTACTTCAAAATAATAAATGAATAAATACTAAATATCTACATGAACTGCAATGGCACGAAATACAGTCCTTATTTTCTTGTCCCGATCTATGAGATAATCTATAATTTATATATTTAATATTTTTCCTGATAAGCCATTTAGACTCATGGGAAGAGTTGTTGAATTCATAAATCATTTCTTACCTTTTTAATATCAGTGTAGTTTTTATCATAGTAAGGTAAAATCTCAGGGTAGTTTTGATTTGCTGATTACTTACCTTTTTCTACCATCTCCTCTGTTCTCCTGGAAATAAACCAACACATTCATTTGTAAACATATATTTAATAATATAAAGTATTTTAACACTCAAATGCTAACCTACCATGTCTACATAGATACTAAAATTATTTTGTCTTTACATTCATGAGCATCTGCCTCTAATATTCTTTTTATGTCAGTATCTGGTATGAAATCTTCCTTATACTTGCATTATTCATTTCTGTTTACAAATTATAGCAAAGATATGCATGAAATTTGTTTATTATGATGCTTGCTTAAGTACTCAAGTTTTCCCACTCTACTTGGTCAGCATAAACCTCATAAGATCTTTCCTATGATATGGTTTTGTATTATAGAAACAGTGAACATATGATATTTTCTACCCCTTGGCTTGCCACATATTTAGTTGATGTGGTAGATCTTCTATATAAGTTGTCTGGTTTCCTGCAGACACTAACTCGACATACTAATTCTGTCTAATAACTACAGGTGAAACTCATCAAGTAATTGTGCTGTGTCCCTATAAACATATTACATTGAAAGAGTAAATAATATTCTACCACTTTCTCCCTTGAAGAGAGTTAAGAGTTGATGAGTAGAACTTTCAGAGAAAGATATAGTGCTCAGATATACAGCTTGTATATAAATGCAATACATCATTTTTATAAGATCTGGCAGTCTAATAAAATGAATGCAATGCATCCTACCAATACATTTCTGATTTGGGCTACATCCACCTCATCAAACACAATTAGGACTAGACATTTTTGTTGTTAACATAAACCTCAACAGCACAGAATTCTGTATACTGTAGATTCATTTTGAATGCTGCCCAATTTGATATTTAAGTACTAGAAGGGCTTCATTATAATATGATTCTATTGGGATGATTTTAGTACAAGGCTCCAATGTGTTATTTAGGGTTCTAAACATAGAATGCTTTGTGTTTCTGCTTTGGGTTTGGCTACAGTTACTTCTATAAAAAGTTCAAGTTTAATTTTTTGAAGTGTTTTTTATTACACATCATTCCAATGAATGGATCCAAGATTCATAAATTTTCTCTTTCTCTTCTGAAAATGTTACACCCTCTGTAATGTTATTTATCTCTTTCCTTTCGATTTCAAACTTGTGAAAGAGTAGTCTTCACCTGTCACTTTCATTTCCTTGCCATCTACTATCACTTTAATGGAGAAATACCCTTGTTTTGGCTCTCTATAATTTACGGATTCACTTTTTCTGGAAGGTCACCAATAACACTAGGGATAAATCTAGAATTTTCTTCCTTTTTGTTTTACTGTTCTCACTCTCCTTGTCTTTGATGCATTTTATACTATTGATACTGGTGTGTTCTTTGATACACTGCCTTCCATTACACTTTACTCCTTTTCACTTAGTTTTTATTGCCTCTCTCTACCCCTCTTGCTTTTGTTCAGTATTAGCATTTTGAGTAATACTTTCACAGAAGGATTAAAATTATACACTGTACATATTAGGACACAATATATTTGCAGGCTATGTATTTATATCCATAAAGGTTTGCCTTAGATATTATTTTATTATTCTACTTCTCTGTTCAAAATTTGCCCTGAATTTCATTATAATTTTTAAAACATCTAGCTGAGCATGTAGTAGGGATTCAAGAAATGTTTATTGGCTGGTCTGAGGGCAATAGTGTTTACAATTAATTGATAACACACACACACACGGACACACATAGATGTTTATTAAGTATACCAACATTTGTCTGACTCCCAATCCCTTATTGTTCCCATTTTTATGTGTTGCTTCTCCACTTGGTATCTCAAACTTTTTACTAGTATCACGATAAACCAGAGGACTTCATTCTAAAGTTCTTTTGCAGATAGCAGTTAAGTAATTTTTTTCTCCAATTAATTCTGTGCCCAACTATTTTATCCTTATCTAGCCACAGAAATCTTCTGATGCAATTGCTATCCTAAATGTGTCAATGCGAGAGGTACCACTGCATCTGCTCCTGGCTCTCTGCTGTCCTCAAGTGGTTATATGTTGTATTCCCCTATCTAGAATGTTAAGAGAATAGCGTGAAAATCTAGAAGGTTCTGTTATCCCCACTGACTGAATTAGGATTGTATGACCTATGTGGTAAAAAGAACTGCTGTAGCCTATCATTGAAAGACAAATCTAGATCATTATGAGTTTAGTGCCTGTTTAGTGTTGCTTTCATTGTCATTTAAGGCCAGCTCTTTGGAGACAAGGCCCTCCATATCACTCATTGGGCTTCCAACAGATATGTCCCTCTGTGTATTTCAAGACTTTAAGCAGCCTTATCCAAATTATACTTCATGAAAAAAAATCTCTTTTCAATGCCCTACCACACTCATATCTTCCCTAAGGACTGGGGGTAGGGTAAATGCTGCAAGGCCAGGATGATAGGATTAAGAAGGAAAACTCATGGAGACAATACATTTTGGGAACTGAACAGAATCACTGGACTATTACACTAGTAAAATTCTTACCCAACAGGGGCTATAGCTCAATTAAGAATGATGAAATTTTAAGATAAGAGCTGCCACCCATTCCCTTCTGTTCCAGAATATATATATGCCCTGTATGGGAAGCATATTAAATTATGAGGTTTCTCCTCTAAGTGAAAAAAATGAAGAAAAAACTTAACCTTCCATAACTCATGAGACTGAATAATTGACTTTCCTTGGTTTGCAAACTGTGTTGTTTATGGAATGATTATCTACTATAATACATTTTACTTATACTCCTTCAGGTAACTATACATGTCCTTAAACTGGCAGTCCTGAGGAGCTTAAGACCAAATGAGAGATGGTGGCATTGCAGATATTTCCCTCTAGAAATTTTTTGTTTTTGATATAATCTATGATTCATTTCAAGCTTATTATAGAATGTGATATGAGGTAAGGGTAAATATTATTTTAGGCAAATATCTAATTATTTCATTGACACACATTGAAAGAAGCTTCTTTTTCATTATGAATAACTATAGCATATTTGTTGAAAGTTATTTTACCATGAAGTATAACCTATGTTAAACTTTCTATTATCTTCCATTGATTTATAAGTCTACCCTTTGTTAATATCAGATTGTTTTCATTGCTGTATCTTTATACTAAAGTCTGATTATTAGGCTTATTAATAGTCTCCTAACTATATTTTCTTCACATAAATATTAGAATCAATTTGTTAAGTTGTGCAAAAATGTTAGCTGGAATTTAAAACTAAATTGCATCAAATGTATGGATTAATTTATGGAAATTGAGCATCTTAATATTGAATGTTTTGATCCATGAACATGGTACATATCTCAATATGTTTATTTCTTTAATTTCTGTCAACATTATTTTATAGTTTTTAGTGTATGAATTTTGCTAAACTTAGTATTTAATTTATGATAGGTTATCACTAGTATATAAATTGATTTATGTATTTTGACAATATTTTCTGAAATTTTGATAGACTCCCTCCTTAGTTTCAGTTTTCTTAAATGTATATCTTGGGATTTTTCTTGCAGACCATCAGTTATTTGTATAGAAGGGCAACTTTATTTCTCTTTTTCCAGAGCATGAATATCTTTTATTTCATTTTACTTACATGGTCTCACTGTACTGATTTGAGCCTGTTTGAAATGTGCAATAAAAGTGATAGTTGACATCTGAATTGTTCCTCACCTCAGGGGAATGTATTAAATATTTCCACATAAACCATGATACCAGGTGTATGTTTTTACACCTGTCTTTTATTAGTTTGAAGAAACTTTTTTCTATTCCTATTCTGATGAGTATTTTTGTTAGAAGTGAATGTTGAGCTATATTTTTCCCCCAAAAGGACTCCCTAGTAACTTTCTTACACAAAAATTTTCATATCAGATTCCAATTTTGGAATTTAACATGAGAAATAGTTGTTTTTCATTGTAGTCCATGAGACATTATGTGCCCTAAAAAGAACATAACTTCAGGAAGCAGGAAATATTACATTAGACAGGAATAGGAAGTATGAAGCTTGCCATTTCTGTCCACCAAAACACCTGATAAGGTGAAGAGATTCAGAGGATTCTGTTTCTGAGTTGTTTATGTAGGTAGGAAATCTTATTGGATTGATAGGGGTAAAAAGCTAAAATCAAAAACATTTTAGCTTTGCCCTCTATTTGGCCATGTAGGAAAAGATTGTCATGCAGAGTGTCATGTGTCAATGAGACAGATAGAGAAAGAGCTGAGAAGGGATAGAAGAACCTGGGCTGGCACTTCTAAACTGCCTTCAAACACCATGTGCTCTCATAGGTACCCATATCATCCTACATTTTCTAGAAGCAAGTGCAAAAAGTACCATTGCCTGGTTATTTGGTGGCCACAAAGTTTTGTGGTCATTGAGGGCTACTGAGCAGGCTCATTTATCACATAGCTATGATTTGGGAAGAGTTTCTTGGGCTTCGGTGGGAATGAGTGACGAAAACAAAAGGACAGGACTCACCAATATACGTTAGTAGTATGTCTATGTGTGGGAACAGGATAATCCCATCTGAAGAGGAACCAGCCTCCTCACAGCAGTGGAGAACAGCCCAAGGGCCAGCATGAAATACAATCACTACCACCCCAGCCCTCATAGTGAGTTCCATGGCACGGGGCCCATAAGCCTTTAAACCCAGATGAAATCTTAAGACAAAATAGGAGTGGGTTAAATAGCCTCAGTAGAAATTGGAATTTTAAACTGCCTATACATCTTTAATAGGCATTGTTTGACATCCAGAGAAAATTTAAAATGAGTGAGATATTTATTATTGAAAAATTTAAAATTTATTTCTATATTTTAGTGAGCTGGTAAATGACAAGTTAGGAATATATATTCTTTCACTACACTTAAATAATGACTGAAAAAATTCTTGACCCTACCATACAACTAGTGAGTGCCAGTTAAGATTCAAACTAGATATCTATTTTATCATCTGTTCACTGAAACACCATTTCTATAGAGTTGTCTGTAGAGTGCAATTGAATATAAGTAAAATATTGCTGCTTATTATAAAGCTTAAGATAAGCTAAAATTTATTCTTATTAACCATAACATACAAACTACATACATTAACATTGTTATAATTCCAGAAATATATACATACATGTGCACACACATGTAGATGTCTGAGTGTGTTTGTGTGTGCGAATGTACATGTATTTCTAAGCCTAACAAGTGGTGTGATGGTTGAGGAATCTTTTTTTTCAGCAACCAGCAACCTTTCATATGAAGTGGGGGAAATTAAATTAAGGAAAAGGCTACCATAAATTATCAGTAAGGACTTTGTGGACTCCCAATCGCTCTTCTCTTTCAGTGTGCCCAAAAGTCCACACATTCCTTTCTGAGGGAAATACAGGCATCGGAAGCAACATCATGTGGTAGAAATATATCTTAGACTTGAAGACTCATGTTTTCTCTCATATGTGGAAGCTAAGGAGTAATTGAGATACCAGTGGGACTTGAGATAATGGAAGAGGAACTGCAGTGGAGTGGGAAGTGGTCTAGGGAAAGGTAAGGAAGGGTGGAGAGGGAGAATCAATGAAGGAATCACTTCCATAGACATTGTGTACATATGTGAGAATACCAATGTCAATCTCAATATCCTGTAGGGGGGAATGAGGAGGTGGCTGGGGGAAACACTACCAAATGCATGTATGTCACCATCACTGTGAACTACATTATGATGTGAGACTATAATCTATAATACACCAATGAAAGTATAAAATATATATTTTAGGTTTGTGATTTCCCAAGACATTTTGGGAAAACACAACTTTCACAGCTGAAAATTCCTTACCTGAAAATTTAACACAGACCCCTTCTATGGATGGTTGGAGATAAGAGATTAAAAAATAGCCTCAGATATCTTTTGCAAAATTAACAGAAGCATTAAGCAATATTTTGAGTGTGAATAAAGAGGGGTGTGTGTGTGTGTGTGTGTGTGTGTGTGTGTGTGTGTGTGTTTAAAAATAGTCTGTATTGGACAACAGCAATATACCTTGGGAAAAAGTTGATTTTTGGAATGTGAAAGTCTCTTGATCATCACAGAAAGCAAATTTAAAATCTATATCATGTGAAATATGCAGTAAAGTTACTCTGGAAATCTTTTAGCTCTCTAGAAGGAAATGTTAATCTGAGATATCTTTATTAACTGTGCTTTAGGGAGGCTTTGGTTCCCTCCAGATTGATGCATGATATGGAGGGTTGAGGTTGCTGAGTGTTGAGGGTTACTTGCCACTTGGAAAAGGTGCTGAAGAAGTGAGAATCAGTCTGGTGATGATCATCTGAGCAGAATACCAACATGCAAACTTTGGCAGGAAGATAAAATCTTGGGCCATAGATAATGGCAAGGTTTTCCTATTTTTGAGAAAACAATCTCTGGAGTAAAATATTTTTCATTAAATCAAAAAAACATACTAAGAGCTGAGATTAGATTACTTTCATAACTAGAATTTTATTTGGTTAAATTCTAGAGTCTGGCATGGTGGCACATGCCTGTAATCCCAGTTCCTAGGAGGTTAAGACAGGAGATCACAGGTTCAGAGGCCAGAACCTGGGAATTTAGTGAGATCTTGTTTACAAAATAAAAATAAGGTCTGTACTAGATAACCTAGTAGAAATTTTATTTTATTTATTATTATTATTATTGTTGTTAATAATTATTTGTGGTACTAAGGATTGAACCTAAGGGCATTCTACCTCTGAGCTACACCCCCAGCCCTATTTTTCATTTGTAAATAGGATTGCACTAAGTTTCTGATGGCTCCACTGAGTTGCTTAGGTTGTTCTTGAACCTACCATATGACCCAGCTATTCCACTTCTGGGTATCTACTCAAAAGAATTGAAGTCAGACTATCAAAGTGACACATGTATATTTATGTTTATAGCCGCACAATTCATAATAGCCAAACTATGAAAACAACCTAAGTGTCCATTAACAGATGAATGGATGATAAAATTAACTAATATACATACAATGGAATTCAACATAGCCAATAAAGAAGAAAAAAAATTATGTCATTTGCAGAGAAATGGATGGAACTGGAGAATATTGTGCTAAGTGAGATGAGTTAGTCACAAAAAGTGAAAACTTGGGTGTTTTCCCTCATATGTGGAAGTTAGGGAGAATTTGGGATATAGGAGGGACTTCAGATAAAGGGGTAAAAATCCTAGTGGAATTATGGAGGGGACCTACAGGAGGGAGGCAGAAAGAGTGAGCATACAATGGTAACACATGCATACCAAAGTTTAAGTAGCACATTTCACAATATAGTTTAAGTAGCTAAGTTAAAGAAATAGTCTATGCCCCGGCCGGCGGGGGTTGGGAACGGGAGACCGAGGCGGCTTAACCTAAAGGAATGAAGCAAACAAGCGATGCGAAGAACGGAGGCAAGACAGGATTCTGATCAAGCCTCAATTTTTATTAATGAAGGGGCTGCTTAAATAGCTAGAGGTGAGGGGTGGGGTCAGGGGGATCAGGTAAGCTTGTGTGGGCTTGCATGATTGGTCAAGGTTGACCGCGTCTTTATCAGGGAGGGTCTCAGCAAGATAACAGATGGAACCTGTGTTTGCATAATCTCTGTGGCTGCTGAGGAGTTTCCTCAAAGTGTAAATTCCAACTCTGATTATCCTCCCTGCCCCCGACAGTCTATGTGTCCATCAGCAAATGAATAAATAAAGAAAATGTAGTGTGTGTGTGTGTGTGTGTGTATGCACAATGGGGTTTTTAGTCAGCCATAAAAAAAGAACAAAATTATGTCATTTGCAGGAAATTGGATGGAACTGGAGAGCATTATATTAAGTGGAATATGCCAGACTCAGAGAGTCAAGGGTCATGTGTTTTCTCTCTTATGTGGAGGGCATCTAATGAAAATAGAAGAGAGACAAGTAAAGTAGAGGAAGGGAATCAGGAGAGGGAGAAGTAGAGGGAAAGTGAAGATAGTGGGGAATGAAATTGACCAAATTATATTATGTGCATGTACAAATATGTAACAATAAATCCCACTCATATATAATTATAATGCATCATTAAAATAAAATGAAGAAAAAAAAGGGAAAAGGATCAAGCCAATGATTGGTATGATGAAAAAGAATAGACCACGTAAACAGAACCAAACACAAAAATCACATGATCATCTCAATTGATGCTTAAAAAAGCATTTGACAAGATTCAACACCCACTGATGCTACAAGCACTTCAGAGAATCCGAATACAAGGAATGTACCTTAACATCATAAAGGCAATATACAATAGGCCCACAGCCAATATCATATTAAACGGAGAGAAACTATAAGAGTTCCCACGAAAAACAGGAACAAGACAAGGATGTCCATTATCACCTCTCCTGTTCAATATAGTATTAGAGACTCTAGCCAAGGCAATCAGGCAAGAGAAGGAAATTAAAGGGGTAAAAATAGGGAAAGAAGAACTAAAACTATCCCTTTTTGCAGATGACATGATACTATACTTAGAAGACCCAACAAACTCAACCAAAAAACTTATAGAACTGATCAACAAATTCAGCAAAGTGTCCGGATACAAAATCAATCTTAAAAAATCAGAAGCTTTTCTGTATACCAACCATAAATCCACCGAAAAAGAAATCCAGAAAACAATTCCACTTACAATAGCACCCCGAAAAATAAGATACTTAGGGATAAACCTAACCAAGCAGGTAAAAGACCTCTATAAAGAAAACTATAAAAAGTTGAAGAAAGAAATCGATGAAGACCTTAGAAGATGGAAGGATCTACCGTGCTCTTGGATAGGCAGAATAAATATCATCAAAATGGCCATCCTCTCAAAGCTGATCTACAGATTCAATGCAATACCCATGAAATTACCAAGGACACTTCTCACAGACATAGAAAAATCAGCCCTTAAATTCATTTGGAACAACAAAAAGCCCAGGATAGCCAAAGTAGTTCTTAGCAATAAAAACCATGCAGGAGGTATCACAATACCTGACTTCAAACTCTACTACAAAGCCACAGTAATAAAAACAGCTTGGTAATGGCAGAAAAAGAGACACACAGACCAATGGAGCAGAATAGAAGATTCAGAAACAGACCCACAGGCTTACAGTCAACTGATTTTTGACAAAGGAGCCAAAAATATACACTGGAAAAAAGATAGACTCTAACAAATGGTGTTGGCAAAACTGATTAACCATATGCAGGAAAATAGAAATAAACCCCACTTTCTCACCCTGAACAAGAAAAGTCAACTCAAGGTGGATCAAAGACCTGGAAGTTAGGCCAGAGACCTTGCAGCTACTTGAAGAGGGCATAGGATCAACACTTCAACACATAGGCACAGGTAAAAACTTTCTCAACAAGACCCCAAAAGCACAAGCAACTCAAAGGAAGATCAATACATGGGATTGCATTAAACTGAAGAGCTTCTGTGCAGCAAAGGAAACTATCAAGAACCTCAACAGAGAGCCTACAGAGTGGAAGAAGATTGTTGCCAGCTACTCTTCTGACAGAAGTCTAATATTTAGGATATACAAAGAACTCAAGAAAATAACAGCCAAGAAAGCAAATAACCCAATCAAAAAATGGGCAAAGGATCTAAATAGACACTTCACAAAAGAAGATTTCTACATACAAATGGCCAATAAATGTATAAGGAAATGCTCCACATCCTTTGCAATCAGAGAGATGCAAATCAAAACTACCTTGAGACTAACCCCAATCAGAATGGCAATCATCAAAAGCACAAACAACAACAAATGCTGGCGAGGGTGTGGAGAAGTGGGAACCCTAATACATTGTCGGTGGGATTGCAAACTTGTGCACCCACTTTGGAAAACAGTATGGAGGATCCTCAGACAAATGGGAATAAACCTACCTTATGACCCAGCAATACCACTTCTGGGTATCTACCCAAAAGAATGGATACCAAACTATCAGACTGATGTATGTGTATCTATGTTTATAGCTGCACAATTCACAATAGACAAACTATGGAAGCAGCCAAGATGTCCATTGACAGATGAATGGATTACAAAACTATGGGATATGTACACAATGGAATTTTACTCAGCCATAAAGAAGAACAAAATAATGTTCTTTGCAGGGAAATGGATGCAACTGGAAAACATTAAGTGAGATTAGCCAGTCACAAAGAGTAAAGAAGCATATGTTCTCCCTAATATGCGAATGTTAGGGAGAAGATGAAAAAGTAGAGACCCTCGATAAACAAAGAAGTTGATTTAACCAAAGGGGATGGACGGGGGGAGGGGAGAGCATCCTAAGGCACATGATGTACTTACACAATTATATCAAGGTCACTCACTGAACTGAACTTGAGAGGGAGGGAGGGCGAGGGAGCGGGGTGGGAATTGGGGAAGGGGTCAGATGAGAAATGTGTGCACATTTGTCTCTATCAATTCGTACCTAACAAAGATGTATACATACAAAGCACGAATTATTACAATAAAAAAGAATAGACCAAATAACTGTTTTTCAAATATCCAATTATTAATTTTGTCATTGTATATATAAACCTATTTACCAAACATGATTCATTCTACATTTCCTTCTTGACAGGTTTTACATTCTTAGATATTCTCTTTTTAAACAACAAAGTGTAAAATGTCATTTATATCTTTCTCACTTCAGTTGCCCATCAATGTGATTTTCTCTTCTCACCCACATGCTTGATAGTGTTTAGAGTGTAAAACAAACCAGCTTTTATTTTTAAATGATAATACTTCTATAAAATATTAATTTGTATTTGAAGGGAAGGAGAATATGTAAGCAAATTAGACTGCAATTGAATTTCCAAGAACTTGAAGGAGCCTGGAAGTAGGGGAGTGATATTTTTAAAAAGATTAAATGCTATTATGTCCTCATGCATATAATAATATGCATAATGAATATTTTAAGGCCATGTAGGGTGGCACATGTAATACCAGTACTTGGGAGGCTGAGACAGGAGAACCACAAGTTCAAAGACAGCCTCAGTGAGTAGTTAGGCTCTCATCAACCTAGTGAGACCCTGATTCCAAATAAGAAATAAAATTGGGCTGGGGTATAGCTAGAAGTTAGAATACCTCTGGCTTCAATCCCCAGTAGTCCCCCCCCCAAAAAAAAAACCCAGCAAAGATAGTATTCAAAATTGATGTAATCCCAGTACTTGGAAGGCTGAGATAGGAGGATCTGGGTTCACAGCCAGCCTCAGCTATTCAGTGAGGTACTATGCAACTTAGTGAGATCCTGTTTCAAAATAAAGATAAAAAATAGGACTGGGTTGTAGCTCAGAGGTAGAATGCCCCTGAGTTTAATACCCAGTACTTCAAAAAGAAAAAAGTGCCAAGACAAGCAGAAACTAAAGAATTCATGACTGCCAAACCTGAACTAGAGAAAATACTTAAATAAACAAAACAAAGAAGAAAGAAGAAGCAGAACTAGAAGAGAGATGAATTCCACCAGATGGGCAACTAAGAAATAATACCACATCAAACAGAAAATAGGAGTCAAAATGACAGGAAACAAAAATTATCTTTCAACAATAACACTGAATGTCAAAGGCATAAACTCCCCAATTAAAAGGAATAGATTGGAAATGAGGATCAAAGAACATAAGCCAACTACATGCTGCTTGCAAGAAACTCATCTTACAGGTTAAGGGTGAAAAGATGGAAAAAGATATACCATGCAAATGGAGACCAAAAACAAGCAAGATAACCATGTTCCTCAGACAAAGTAGACTTTAAGCTAAATCATATAAACAAAGTGGGTCACTTCTTGTGAATAAAAGGAACAATCCAATAAGAATATCTAATGATGGTAAATATTTGTTCCCTAAATTTGGGTGCACACATTTTTATAAAACAAATTCTTTGGGGAATTCAATCTCAAATAGACCCAAAGTCAATAATATTGAAAGACTTTGACAGACCACTCACACCACTAGATTGATAACCTAGGCAGAAATGAGTAAAGATTCTTCAGACCTAAAGAACACTATAAACCAAGCCGGGCGTGGTGGCGCACGCTTGTAATCCCAGCATTCGGGAGGCTGAGACCGGAGGATCCGGGTTCGCGGCCAGCCTCAGCTACCTAGTGAGGCACTCCGCAATTTAGTGAGACTCGGTTTCAAAATAAAGAATAAAAAAAATAGGGCTGGGGGTATAGCTCGAAGGTAGAATGCCCCTGAGTTCAACCCCCAGTA